>JXCR01129154.1:21337-33462 GCA_002079205.1 Phalaenopsis hybrid cultivar
ATATATATATATATATAATTGATTAGAAGTATTTCTAGTCAAAACGAGCCGAACTTAGCAAACGAGTCGAACACGAGCTTCTTAACGAGCCAAACACGAGCAACTCAAGAACAAAGAGAGGTTTTCACAGCCCTATATGGAGGTAAATGTCCCTAAATTATTTCATATTTTTAAGGGATCTGTGCCAGCTTCTGCGGAATTTTGTAACATTTACAAAAATTCTTAAGAAATTTAAATGGCCGGCTCTGAGACCTTTTGTGCTAAATTAAAAGCATGATAAGCTCGAAGTATTTTGTAGAAATGTTTATAGGGAGGTCATCCATATTGACAAAAAAATATTTGGATTTATATTTAATTATTTAAATGAAGAATGATTACTTTACATTCTTAACTATATATATATATATATATATATATAAAGGTAGAAAGCATCCCCAATTCCCCACTAGTTGTTCATTAGTGTTTGTTAAGGAACAATTTTATTTTATATTTTAAATGGATCCCAATTCTCCACTAGTTGTTCCATTTTTATTTTTTATTTTTTATTTTTATATTTGATTTTTTCTTAAATCATATTTGTATGAATATACATATATCCCAATAGTTTCTTAGGGCTCCTTTAAGAACAATTTTATTTTTTTTTATTTTATATTTTTATAATTGGTTTTTTAAAACATATTTGTATGTTGTATTTTTTCATTAAAAATATGACCGTATGCATCTAAAAAAATATAATTGGTTGGTTAATGGACACCAGAAAACTGCATCAAAACATTCAAAAGACAAAAACACAAAGCGTCGTTTCCTTCGGTCCGAACTTTGGGCCAACCAAACGAAAACATAGCCGAAGAAAAAAATAGGTGGCACCAACTTCAATGGATAGTCATTTGTAAGTAGCTCGCTTAATTGACCCCACAACTCTTCACATAGATGGCCAAAGGGCACCTCGCGAAAATAACTTTCTAATCCACTGAAGAAAAGCCCTTGTCCATGGAGAGCTGCTTCTCAGGTTATGATGATATACCCACTGCATGATAATCTAAGTTCACCCTTACAACATGAGAACCTTTACTAAAAATTCTACTGAAAAAGCTGACTGGTCATCTTTCAGCTGACCAAATGTATGCTGACCAACCAAAAATTTTTGCCTACCGAATGAAACAAGTAATAGATCATTAAATGCCCTTTTGCTGGCAATTATGAGTATGAAATGATTCTTATATCAGTTAAGGAAAAGAGAAAGGTTTTGGAGTCGATTATGAATGTGATTTATCATAATAACTTGTAATGTCCCTATTAAAATAAAGACAAATATGAAATTTCATACTAGATACCCCTGAGATTTATAAATTGGGGACCAATGCTTCAATAAAGGACAACTAAATTTAAGCTCTCAAAATTTGTGTTATCGTGCTCTTAAGTCTTAATCTCACTCTTAATCTCTCCCTCTGTTTCTTTCATCCGTTTAACGTTATATCCCTTAGGTGTGATTCACAGAACATATTTAGATTCAACATCATAAAATATGCGGTGAGTGTTGAATCTTGTGATCAACAAGAAGATGAGCATGCCACAAAGAAAAAAAAAACTCACTTGGTAGAAACCTCAAACATGGAGCATGTGAGAAAATTTGTGCAATAACAAATTCAGGAACTTCGACATCAAATGACGGGTCAAATGACAGAATTGACATGCACACTACTCGAGGGAAGAGCACAAGCCACTCAAGAATCGTACCCTCGAGAAGAACCGGATCCCTAAGGCCACCGAACGACTCAAGAGACAGAAAGCGTCGAAGAATCCCATTACCATGAGAGTGTTGGGTCCACACCAGCTGAGATTTGCGCGAATGAGGGTATACTGATGGCTGGAGGATGCTTTCTGCCAATAGATTTCCGACGCTGAACGCCAGAGAAGTTCAAAATTCCTTCCTTAGAATTCCATCCTCGAAATTCTTATATATTAATAAATTTACGATCTAAAATTTTTATATTTGTTTTTATAATTTTTGACACTAAACTCTATGAAAGAAAATATGCACTTCATCTTAAAAATTAATAATAGTAATGTTTGTGACGTGGTATTAAAAATTTCAGTGTTATGCATGCAAATATGAAGTTTTAGATGTTTAGATACGTGAATAGATAAGAACTGTGTGATATGCAAGTAAAAGTCCCTAATTTGTTTGACTGCTATGTGGAATTTTTGGTGATATTAAGAATTTGGGTGCTATATTTGTAAATATGAAAGTTTAGATGTCAGATATGTAAATACATAAGAATTGTTTTCTTTGGATGTAAATGGAGATGGGTGCCATTTTTTATTCGTCTTTAAGAAATAAAAAAAAAAATATTATTTTCTTTTAATAATTTTTTTTAAATTTACAATATTTAATCTATTTAAAATAATTTATAAATTAAAATTAATTTATATATTATTTTAAAAAAAAATTAAAATTTTTAAATATTGAAAATNNNAAATTTCATTAACAATCCCTAATTTGCTTTAAAAATGAAGGGGAAGTCATCACACTTTTCTTGTCTTGACATGGATTTAAATTTATTTTTAGATTAGGGTAAAATTGTAAGCCAATTGTTGGATTTAAATTTATTAGTAGGCAGCACAAGAATTTTACTAGCTAGATTTGTTAATCATTTTTGTCAATCTTTTTTTCCCCATATGATCTAGTTATTTAGTGGTGATGAGATATTGGTTCTTCATTTGGTTAGAACCGTCCTGCTAATCTTTAAGGTAGACTTCCTTAATTAATGTCTGGTCTTCGGCATTAAGTCCAATGTTACAAGAAAAAACACATTTAAGCAAAAGAAGTTAATTTTTATGACAAGGCTTAACAAATACTTGCTACATAATTAATGAATTTCGTTAGTTTGTGTAGCTTTCTAATTAAATGAATTGCTTTAGATAAAGAATGAGATTTTAAAGGAGCAGTATTGCTCTAATGATGTATGCTGTTAACTTTCCTCCCAGCTGGTAAAGAAACTTTGGGTGCGAGTTTAATAAAACACTAGTTCAAACGAGTTTAGGACCAATTATAGAGCATGGCTTATGGTTGAATAATGAATGAACTCACTAAATACCCCATATAACTAGAGAGCTTGTGAATGACTATCATAAAAGTATAAAATCATCCTAAGACAAAGATGAGATATGATTAACTCATTTTATATGATATGTGATGCATACATCCAAATAAAAAAACAACATCATATTATTCAAAATTTATTTATTTATTTATTTTACTTGGGACTTTTCTACCGTTCCATTTGAATTTAAACCATTGTTTAGGGACGACATCACAAACTCCACTATCATTATTCTAAAGTAATATTTATGAAGTCTATAGTCTCACTATGATCAATTAACAATTATGAGAAATCTTGTCTTCTCATTGTAAGATCAATTAACAATCATTAAAAATCTCGTCTTTTATTCTACTCAGTCCTTCTCATGCAACCCTCACAAAATTATTTATAGCTATCTTAGGCTTCACAGCAATCTAAAATACGTGTATAACACCAACATGATTAACTGGAAAGCTGGAGAGGATTATAACATGCGCATTATAACATGCGCATTAACGTCCCACTTTATTTTCTTTCTATTTACATTTCTATGATCCAAAATTTAATTTTTACATATATTTTCACTTTTTATAAGCTAAAAAAGCTATATTTTCGATGCGATGCGAAAGATTTGGATGATAAAAATGTAAAAAATAGAGTTTTTGTTAAATATGTAATTGCATAAAAAATGGGTGGTATGTATGTAAATTTCACTTTTTTTATAAGCTAAAAAAGCTATAATTTTGATGTGACGTGAAAGATTTGGATGTAAAAATGTGTAAAAAAAAAGTTTGTGTTAAATACGTAATTGCATAAGAATTGGGTGGTATGCATGTAAATTTCCATCCATATATGTATGTATATATATATATATATATATATATATNTTCAAAAATAAGTTCAATTATTTTAAAAATATAAGATAAAAAAATATGGGAAAAAACCAAAATGTACTTCACATATATTTTAAAAATTACAAAGAAAAAAATAAAATTGATCTCAAATAGCATCTGTTGCGGCTAGGGGTGCAAACGAGCCGAACACAAGAACGAGTCAAGGCTCAACTCGTGTTTTGCTGGTTAAAAAATATCATTGTTCATGTTCGGCTTATTTATATTTCGAACAAAAAAATGTGTTGTTGTTCTACTTATTTGTTTGGCGAGCCAAACACGGTCTGTTCGCGAACAAAGAGTCGTTGTGACAACCCTAATTATACGGTCGTAGGATGTTAAAGGGTTGGAGCGAAATTTAAATCTAATTTAATTATATTAAAACATCATTAAATATATTTTATTATATTTTTATTATATTTTTTAATTAATAATTTTAATGGACTATAAAATCTTTGTAGCCTTATGCTGAATTAATTTTTTTAAATATACTAATAATCAATTATATATTTATATATATAATTCAATTATATATAAAATTGATAATATATATATAATTCAATTATTTAGAGCCAAGATGAGATGAACACGAACGAACAAATCTTTATTCGTGTTTAGCTAGTTTATACATCGAGCAGAAAAAAAATGGTCGTGTTCGACTCATTAACATAGTGAGCAAATCAAACACAAACTTTTTAGCGAGTCAAACATAAACTATTCGCAGATAACGCGCTCTTTTGCAGCACTCATGAGGCTGCCATTTCTATATTGGGAGCACAGCCGCAAGAAAACATGATATGGGTTGCTTATTGGATCATTGAATGTTTACTGGGCCGTAACTAACTTTTGAGGCTGCTGTGGGCTGGCCCTGAATTATGAAGAACTTTTAAAAGGAATCGTGGGAATGGCCTTCGCTTTCGCCTTCTAATCATTCTGAAAATTCAACTCAAATTTGATACAAAAATTTAAGGTTCAGCTACATTTATTGAGAGGTTTGATGGAGAAGTTCAGAGATAATAAGAAAGATCTACATATGATTTTTATTGATTTAAAAAAAGCTTACAATAATGTTCCAAGAGATATCCTTTGGAGAGTTCTTGAGAGGAAATGTGTTGATATGATTTATATTCAAGTCATTAAAGATATGTACACAAGAACTGTTACTTGTGTTCGAACAAAAGAAGGATTGATCAAATATTTTCTTATTTCTGTTGGTTTACATCAGGGATCGGCTTTAAGCTCATGTCTTTTTGCTTTAGTTATGGATGGTCTTTCTGGACACTTACAGGAGGATGTTCCTTGATGCATGCTTTTTGCTGATGATATGCTTATTGTGGATAAGATAAGAGAAAAAGCTCAGGAAAAACTTTAATTATGGAGGTCTACCTTGGAGTTTAAAGGCCTTCATTTGAGCATAACTAAAACTAAACATATGGAATCTAATTTTAGTAGCACTAGCTCTGGTAACATAAATGTAACTATGGGATATCAAATTATTAAACGGTGTAAACGCTTTAGATATCTCGGGTTTGTTGTTCAAAGTGATGGCGCTATTGATGGGGATGTTACTAGTAGAATTCAAGTTGGTTTGTTGAAGTGGAGGAATACTTCGGGCCTATTGTGTGATAGAAAAATATCGCTTAGACTGAAAGGAAAATTTTATAAGATGGTAGTCACATGATACAAATCCAAAAGGAATTAATGCAAATCCAGAAGGGTTATAACTTAATTCCATAATCCATGCAATCACAAAGGACTTTTGGAAATTAATAACTTAGATTCTGTGCTTAATTATGTTATGTTTATTGTTTTCTTAATTTGAATTCCTAGTTATGGCTTTCGCAGTTGGATGGGGAAATAATGTTTATTGCTTTTGTAATTTAATTTCCTAGTTATTGCTTTCCCAGTTGGGATGAGAAGATAGCAATGAAATTTGCTATTTAATGAACTAATGAGAGAAAAGGAGAGCTTTCTTTGGCTGCTAATTCAACTTTCTTTCTATTACCGTTGATGAGTCTTCCAACACTGTAGAGTGATTTTGCATTAGTCATCACTTGAGATCAATAAGATATTGAACTTGAGGGAAAGACACCATCAGACCTGCAATGCTCTATGGCGCTGAATGTTGGCCTTCAAAAGAGAAGCCTATAACTAAGTTAAGTGTTGTCGAGATGAGAATGAATAGGTGGATGAGTGGTTTTACACTTTGAGACAAAACACGAAATGAATATATCCCCAATAAGATTGGTGTAGCTTCGGTGAAAGACAAAATTAGAAAAAGTCGTCTTAGATGGTTTCGTCACATTAAACGCTGACTATCCGATGAACCGATTAGAGGAGTAGATGTTTTAGATTCAACTTATATTAAGAAAGGTAGACCTAGTATGACTTGGGCATATTGTATAAAAAATGATATTAATTTATTAGAATTAAATGAAAATATGACACAATGGAGAAAAATGATTCCTGTAGCCGACCCCACTTAGAGGGATTAAGATTTTGTTTGTTTTTGTTGTTGTTGTTGCTTGTTTCATGTTGTGGAATCCCGGCCAGTGCTCTAAATTATTATATTTCATAATGTTTACTATATAAACATCAAACAATTAACATTTGACATGACAATTAATAAAATGAACAATTGTCCTGAACAAATATTCTCTTCATTTTTCTCGCTCTCAAATTTTTATTTCTTTTTATTTTTCTATCCGTCTATATATATTCCTCACAAGTTACACAAAATCATTGTGCATGCTACAACAACAGTGATTACATATTAAAAAAAATAGCAAAATCAATAAAATATATAGCAACAAACGATGTAAAAGCAACAGAATATTGTCAAATATTGGAATGATACCTTAAGTTCACATAACTAGGGGTGTAAATGAATCGGACAAGAACGAACAAAACTTATGTTCGTGTTCGGTTCGTTTGAAATTTATTTTATTTGAAATAAGCTCGTGTTCGAAATTGTTCGTGAAGTCACTGTTCGTGTTCGTTTCTTAACGAACGAGCCGAACACGAGCTGTTCGCGAACGACAAACCAGTTTGACATCACTAATATTATCATAAATTATATATATATAATTATTTTAAGTTATTTTATATTTTGACCAACAACGATTCAAACACGAACGAACGCATCAGTGTTCGTGTTCAGTTTACTTATCAAACACGAACGAAAAAAAATTGTTCACGTTCGTCTCGTTTACTTATCGAACAAATCGAACATGAATTCATTGACGAACCGAACACGAACTGCTCGTGAACAACAAGCTTTTTTGACAGCCCTATACATAACTTTAATTGGCACACAAATAATATTAATATATAAAACATAAAAAACGTGTTTTATACCCAAATTTAAATTGAATATTTTAACATAAACATGTGGCTTTCCGAAAGACTAAAAGTAATTGGAGAGGCCAAAATGACTTCTAATACCATTGTTGGAAGTTGACAGCTAGCTGCGACGGCAGCCAATAAGTACCAGATTAAATAAATAAATAAATAAAAATTTTATTTTCTGATGAGAAAAATAAAAGGCCGGCAATAAAAAAAAAAAAAAGAAAAAAAAAAAGAAAGCATAAGTGCAGAAGAATGTTTGGGTATAATTTTTATTTGATAAATTTGAATTTATCAACTCACGCTCGCAAATGACAGCGGATGATGGGGGTATAAATTCGTCTTGCAGTCGGATTTATTAAATTTGGATTTACGTCGTATAAGTGATGAAACCCACAAAGAAGAAGACGAAAGACGAGAAAACTGAATTTAACGGAATGGAGTGTATATAACTAGAATCAGAAATACTAGAAAAGGTAATGACAGTTTCACTGAAGGCAAAAACTCCCTAGCTAAAATTTTTATGGAAAATAAATATATTCTATAATGTTAGAAGGAGATGCTCTATTTATATAGGAAATCTATATAAATGTTGAAGAAACAATCAGTATTTTATTTCCTCTATGACATCAACTCTAATCTAGATGAAGTTCAAGAAAGATTAACCATATGACATTTAGGGATGATGTCATAGAGTATTTACATGACATCAACCTTAAATGTTCGACTCGAACTCGAACTCAAAATGTTGACACTCTAAACTCTTTGTAGGCCTGCAAATGAACCAATGCACTCGATGAACAACTTGGACTTGGCTTGATTAAGACTAGATCATGTTTGTTCAAATTGATAAATAAATAAGTTTAAACAAATTTTAAATGCTCGAAGCTTAAAGAGCACAAACATAGTCAAACTTATTCATATATGTTCACGAACAATCTTGTTTGTCATTCAACAAGTAATATTTGATATTAAACTCGATGATAACTTGTATTATATATGATATATTATTTAAATAAAATTAAATTAATTCTAATTTATTAATTATATACTTAATAGTAAAATATTATTATATCAATAATTTTATAGTTAAAGAGAGCATCATAAAAGATTTTTCTTGTAGAGTTTTCATAATCTTAAATGTAATGAATTCATTTTATATGACCATTACACTTTTTTGTAATTACTAATTACATTAATGTGGATTGCCTTATTACTATTCTTTTATTAATAATATGATTAAGTAAATTATCATCTCTACACTTTTAAGATCAGTTTAGTTTTTCCACTCACAAAATTTGAACCAATGTAGTATTATGATTAAAAATTATGTAGCTAATTAGTAAAGTTCATAATTAATAAATTCGTAGCTGCGATTAGAATTGGAAAGTTATTTATAAATTTTTTATATGATAATCTAGATACTCATTTGAATTTTTAGCTCATTTAATAGCTCATTTATTAGCTTGTTTATAACTCGTTTACTTTTCACAAACATATCAAGTAAAAATGAAGTTCAAATATTGAAAAATTAAAATAAATCAAGCTTGAACATTATATGAAAGCTCTACACTAGCTTAAGTCGAACAAGAACAACTTATTATTATACCAAGTTAAATCTGAACTATTATATACTCGGCTTGATTACAACCCTAACTCTTTAGTTATTTGTTGAAATAAATAGAGAAAAAAGTCGAAAATGGACAATGAAGAGTCAAATTTAGAACTCATTTCTTAACCAAGACTTTAAGAGCTAAAAATGAAAATTAATAAATATTTTCTTATTATTTAGCTAGGCTTGAAAATTATCCATCGGACAAATCGATAGGATGATCAATCTTAACGTGGATCTTACATACTCATGTTAATCCTATAAGCTAATCAAAAGCCTCTATACTAAAAATCTGATTTATGATTGATAAGTCATTAATAAATTTTGTCATTCGACACAAATCTTGAGACAATTAGCACGAATCATGAAATAATTTTTAGCAAGAAATATTCAAACTCAAATTTAAAATCATCTAGAGCTCCGATTTTAGTACTTATAGTCAAATGGACCAGCTCGATGAGATGGATCCAATGACACAAAAAATGGCCCAATTCAAGTCAGATCTAGCTTGGATCAAGCCGTTGAACTACTTTGGAAGTTTTGAGTGTCAAATTGGAAGATTGAATGTATTCCAAATCTCATAAGCTTATAGTTAAATTAAATGTCTCGACAAAATGAGCATAACTTATAGTCAGAACATGCCTATGGTTTTTTTCCCTTTTTGGGTTTTTTACATAAAAAAACTTATGGTGTTTGTACTTATCACTTCAATTACTTGTGTGTGTGCTAGAATTTTATGCAATGCAAAGATGTTAAATAATTACTCTACCACTACAAATATTCCGACACACATTAATTTGGCACTGTTTATGACAATGTCAATCTTACAACTGAAAGACTTGCAAAACTTGTTGAAGGTCTACCAGATAAAATGCTTGTAACAACATATTATCTCATTCCAACCTTCTATGGGACAATCCCGAAGCCAATGACTTCAAGCCTCCACCTCTTCCCATCCTGAAGGTGCTTGGGTCTCTCTCTGGAGAATTGAGCGTGTAGGATGGAAGAGTCTCAGCATGTGATCTTTCAACTCCTACTTGAGGCCTACAAATCAATACCAACACAACCAGATGTAACTTACTTACCACTAATCTAGCAGGTAACGAGAAATGCTCTATTCAAATATACTTGTAGCTAGCCCCATCAGCATGATGGAACCCATCTTCTGTCAGACTGGAAGCAGACCTCTTCAATGCTAGGATTTCCAATCACCCATCCAACGTAGGTAGGCCGGTTAGTCACCCTTCAAAGCTCACCAAACTACTTCAAATTGCTTAATCTATGACGAGCTATAGTGTCTAATTTGAGAAGAGTTTCCTCTAGGGGAAAGGGATCAATTTCTCGCTCATCATAACTTTCAAGAGTCTTCATCCATGGCTGAGGTGATCCTCCAATTACCCATTTCAGCGGGCTTCAAGCTTCAAAACATTGATTAATAGGAAGGAGTGATAGACCCCCATGAACAAGTTGACCATTATCAAAATATCATGCATATTCAACGTGTTTCTGATGTGCTTCTCTAACATTTATTTATGCCATTATCAAGGGTCAAACTCACACTTAGTTCTACCCTCTCCTAAGAGGCACTATTCACATCTTCAACAAGCTTGTCGAGCTATTTGTGAAGCAGTTCATAGCAACTAGGAGGATTATCAAAGATTTATCCCATCTTTTAGGAATTCACCAAAATGAGGGAGAATCCTTAAGGAATATTTCCACAGATTCTCAACCTAAGTTTGTCAGAACAGGCTATGAAATTTCTCCTCTTCTTCACTTCTTCCATCCCTCAAGTAAATAGAGGCGACCCTATTTATAGCATTTTTGGGGAGAGACATTTTAATTTTTTTTGGCACATAAGTTGACTAACGACCCGATCGGATAGTCCATGCCAAACTCCCTTAAACATAGGTGGTATTTTAAGGATTTGGGCGCAACCTCAGAATTGAGCGATTATAGGCTCCCTGAACTCTTTTCGTTGAGGCTCTCTATTCGACTATAAATATGTCAAATTTGGAGTTCAATTGAGAATTCAAAACATTCAATTGTGCTTCATTAGCTTGATCTGAGCTTGATTGGACCCAGATTGAACCAATTTTGACATCATTGGGATCTTCTTGTCGTGACAATCCATTTAACTATAAATTCGCTAAAATCGGGATCCATATGGTCTTTAATTTAAATTTCGAAGATCTCCTATAAAATATACATTGAGATTTGTGCTCGATAAAAATTCATTGTTGACACATAACTTTGATATACTAATTGATGGTCTTTAGTTTATAGTTTATTTATTTTCATTTGATCAAAGTTGACTCAAGTTTGTATAAATAATTTATTTCCCAACATTCTTACATACATCCCCTATATATATAGAGCATCTCCTTCTAACCTCATGCACAATATATCATAGCATACAACCACCCATCTTAAGTTTTTTAATATTTTACCTCCATGAAATTTACATGCCAAAGTCATGACAATAGAATTCTTTTCATTTCTATTATTTTTATTGAATGCATCTTTGTTTGGTTGCATTGATCTTTTTCTATTCCAAACTTCTCCCTCAACATTTTTCTCATCGGAATATTTATTTATTTATTTATTTATTTTGTCTGGTACTTATTTGGCTCCCTCTCAGTTCTGAAAATTCTTCAATTATTTTACATATTAACCCTAGAAAATTATATATATTATAGGTCTTTTCGGCCGCTCCTGTTACAGAGAAAATATTGCATAAGGACTCTGCACGTAGAGTTACCCGCGGAGTACAATGAAATCACGCCACGTGCCGGTGACAGAAAAAAAAATGTCCGGTAGCACAAGAGAATATTTCTCCCGTGATATTCAATTTTTATTGTTTTATTCAAAAATTACTGATGTGTTATTGTGTTATTATAACACCAAGAAGATTCCCAGAACACAATAACACCTGAATAACTTACAATAACAACTTAATAACACAGGAGGAATATTCTTCTGTATTACACCCCCACTCCCCAATTTTTTTTTCTATCACTACCATATGGTGTGATTTCATTAGACTCCGCATGTAACTTTACATTTCGAGTCCTGATGCAATATTTTTTCACTTTTACATAGTCTCTTACAAATCCATATGTCTATGTTAAAAATATTCTTACGTATAAAATTTGTGTATAAAACACGTTTTTTAATGTTATATATATATATATATAT
>JXCR01129154.1:33656-48163 GCA_002079205.1 Phalaenopsis hybrid cultivar
ATATATATATATATATATATATATATATATATATATATATATATATATATATATATATATATATATATATATATATATATATATATATATTATTATTGTAGCAATTAAAGTTAGGTATAGTTAAGCTATCATTCCAGTTGTGTTCATTGAAAATATTCTGTTGGTTTTTAGTGTAAGCAGATAGAAGTCAAATGTTTAGGAGATTGGCAGAATGAGATTAAAGAAAATAAATTTAAGTCCAATTTTGCATAGAGAAAAATGGGGAGATTATTTTCTCCATATATTGCTGTCATCTAATCAATTTTCATGCCAAATGGCCACAAAATTAAATAAAAAAAATAACTTTGTTTATTTGATTGAAATTTAATTTCCCTGAAAATTAAAATAAAATAATAATCGATTTATAATAAATATTTTGATTGTAAAACTTGACCTACTAGAATTTGACTTGTATATTCCAAACTGAAGTTGTTCTAATTCAAATCTAGGGTTGAGGCTCATCATGTTGCAAGCCAAAGAAGTCTATTTTAGTGAGTAATTAATTATCAAATTGAAATTTAGAGAATGAGGTTAAAGCTCATCCAGTAGGAAGAAAATAAAAAAAAATAGAAAGATTTGCATACATATCATTCAATTCCTATGTATTTACATATTTGTATGTATTTACATTTCTATGTATTTACATATCTAACGCTTAAAAGTTCAATTTTCTTACATGTTTGGCACTGTATCCATGCATAAAAAGATTTTATTTCACTTTTTAAAAATTAAAATGATGTTAAATTTGATGTGATATGAAGGATTTGAATGGTATAAATGTAAAAAAATAAAATTTTGATAATGTAAATTCATAAGAATTGTGTGGTATCTAGGTAAATGCTCTTAGACCGTACGCTCATTTTTAATAATCAGTGAATAAAATGAATAAAGTGATTTGTGGGCTTGTGAGATGGTGGTTGAGGGTGCAGTTTACCACTATGAGGCCATGAGTTCTAATCAAAGATATTGCTTTTTTGGCTAATCTTTCCCAACAAAGAAACAAATGAATGTAGTGGATTTTTTACTAAGAAGGAAGGGCTTGAAGACACAAATTTTTATGTTTTTAATAATATAAATTATTTTTGTATTAAGAAGGATGCCATAGCTTTTAAATTAAATGGGCGACTATAGCTAGAAGCCAGTGAATTTTCTTGCTAACAAAGTTTGATTCCCAAAAAAAAAATATTTAAAAAGATTTCTAGTAAAAGTAGAAGAAAAATAATCTAAGTCTATGTTGACATCATTTTTGGTCAACCATCTTTTGGCCAAAACATCCATCCATCCTTCATTGGAGTTTATTCCATGCAGAAGGCATTACGGGAGCTCAACAGCTCAAAGCACTAGAATTCAATTCCTAATATAACCACGTTACCCTTTGGCATATGGCTATGCCACCCTTTGGCCTGGCTTCACCACCCCTCGGTGTAATTAAGCTAGTAAAGGTGTGCGTACGCTAAGGCACCTTGGCTCCACACAAGGCAGCACCTATGTATTTTTGCAGTGTGGTCACATAATAAGGTGGTGTAACCAACCATCTCAACTAAGGGGATGACATAATTACATCACTGGGAGACATGGTTATGTCGTTGTTACACTCCTCCCTCTTGCTTAATTTTGAAGGGCTAACCGATCTTGCCTTCGACCACCACAGCCTCTAATCCTTATATGATCCACCTCCTCACCTCTAGGAAGAAAGAGCTCTGACTTCTCCTCATCCCTTGTTAGCTTTTTAATCCACTGTTCACAGTTGGTCCTCTCCTTCCCTTTCCTTGTGTTCTTCGGCTTCCCACTGTAAGTCTTCTTCTCGACTTCTTCTTCCGCTTCTCCTACTTTATTTTCTACTTCTTCTCCTACTTTTTTTTTTCTAATTCTTCTTCCACTTCTACTTCCACTTCTTCTTCTACATCTTCCCTCACTTCTTTTTCTCCTTCTTCTTCTACTTCTACTTCTACTTCCTCCACTTTTTCTTCCACTTCTACTTCTACTTCCTCCACTTTTTCTTCCACTTCTACTTCTACATCCTCCACTTTTTCTTCCACTTCTACTTCTTCTCCTACTTCTTCTTTTTGTTTTTCTAGTTCTACTTCTTCTTATTCTTCTTATTCTTCCACATTTTCTTCTACTTCTTTCCCCACTTTTCTTCTTCAACTTCTTCTTCCACTTCTACTTCTACTTCTTCTTTTGCTTCCTCTTCTTCTTTTACTTCTTCTTCTACTTCTACACTCTTCTTCTTCTCTTCCCTGACTTACAGCCATTTGAACCTCACTTGAACTGAAATTTGAGGTAAACCTTAATAAACCCTAATAAACACTAATTTAAAATCTAATTAAATAAAAATCAAAACCAAATAAACAAAAACAAAACCAAATACAACCAACTATAGCCAAACTAAAAAAATTTGACCTAAAAATAGCCTTAACCAATAAATACCCAAAATTATCATTTTCTTCACAGATCATTGTAGGGTTTTAAACTTTATTCTAAAAGTTGCATGATATTGATCACCTATAAAAGTCATGAAAATAAGTTTTATGATTGTATGATATAATTTTTATTTAAACCAATTCATTTCAAGCATTCATTCATAAATAGTGAAATTAGCATTTTATCCACGTATCAATCCATTGATCATAATTATATTTTTTAAGTTGCATAATATTTTTAATCACTTATGAGGGGCTTGCAAACCATTTTGGCTGCTATCAGGTACTATTTTTACATAAAATTTGTAATTTAAGTTTTTACACATGAAAATAGTCTCAGATATAATTTTTTCAATGAATCCTTATTTTTCTAAATGAACTGAGTGAGTCATCCACAATATCAAAATCTTTCAAATGAATCCCTCTGTGTTAAAATTAGATTTTGTTTGGGGGCCTACTCAACCAATGATAATTTGGATGGTAAATTTGATAATAAAAAAATTAATCCCACTAATCCACCCAAATGAACTCAAATCAAAACCAAACTTCAACTAAAGTGAATATGAGCTAAGAACACTTAATTAAATCCATTAAAACCCATTAAAAGCTCCCACTCTAAATTCACCAAAATTTTCTCTATCCTAGCGTAGGGCCCACACTTTGACCTGAAATATCTTGAGATGGGGCCCACTTTGACCAAAATCACTTGCCTCACTAAATTTATTAGATTTTATTTTAATAAACGAGCTAAAGTCAAAATTTTGGTCATAACCACCTACAACTTTAGATTGAAATATCTTGAGCTAGAACCTACTTTTTCAAAACCAATTAGACAACTGCAATCTATGCATCCCCCTTTTCTAAATGAGATTAATTATCATTTTTGCCTTAACCATCATAAACACCCCAAATTCAAATTTTCCCACTCCAAAAATTGATTTCCCTCTCATCTTCCCCGTAACCATTCCCTCCAAATTTTCTAGTTAACTCCCATTAATCCCACCAAAATCCAACACCTCCCTCATTCCTCTCTTGCCGGAAAACCCCTCTCCCCTTTCTCTTAACCAAAACCCACCAAGCTCTCCTCTCTTCTTCTATTCTCTCCTCTCCTCTCTTTCTCATTTCTCCACTAAATTGAGACTCGCTAAAAAAGACAATGAGCATCCATCTTCCAAGCAAAGTTTCACCAAGGAAATTCAAGCAAAGGTATAACACTCAATCTCACTTCAATAAAGTTCTGAATGATGTTTATCATAGACTCGTGATGATTTATTTTTTCTATTCTTTTCACCCCATTGATTCTTTTCCTCTTGCTCTCATCACACTCAAAATCCCATTATTTCTTCCTTTTCCTTTTGTTCTCAATATACCTGAAATCCTATGAGCTCCTCCTCTCACATTTTATCACCACATTAAACCAAATTCCCCACACTCCACACTTTTCTCTCCACCCTAAATTGAAATTTACCAAAATTTCCTCACCATCTCACCCCCTTACCTCATCAAAATTTTCTGTTGAGAAAGCCTTCTCTCTTCTTAACCCTAATCTAAAATCTTACCCTTCTTAACCTTAACCTATCTACCTTTCTCTTTCTTATCCAAACTGAGCCTAACACCCCTCAAATTCCCCTTCTCTTCTCTCCTACCAAAAAATTAAGCACTTCACTCTCGCCATCTCCTTCTTCTCTTCTACCCTAAAACCTAAACCTAGCCTACATATCATCTCTTTTCTCCCATATTAACATGCTAAAACTTATCACAGAGTATGTTGGTCGTACAATGTAAGTGCTCGTGTCAAGTAGTAATGTGGTTAACGAGTACCACACATCAATCCCATGAGAGAAGGGCTAAGAACTATTCTAATCGGCAAATCTCTAGTTTACTAAACTTCTAAACCTAGTTTAATGAGATAAAAAATAGGAGATAGTATCCTAAAATTATACTTAAAACCAAAAATAAAAGAAAACATGTTTGGAAATGACTGAAAACAATGAAATATAAATCTTTCTTTTCTTCAAGATATGTGAGTCTAACACCTCTGTAATTGTTGACCTCACTTTTGGTTGAGGTCTAGAAATTTCTTTAGTAGCCTAGGTCTAGCTATAGGACTTNAGTTTAACTAACTGAACGAAAAGAGTTTGTTCAAGTTCGTCTCATTTACTTATCGAACGAATCGAACACGAACTCATTGACGAACCGAACACGAACTGTTCACGAACAACGAGCTTTTTTGACAGCCCTAGTTGCAAGCCAAAGAAGTCTGTTTTAGTAAGTAAATAATTATCAAATTAAAATTTAGAGAACGAGGTTAAAGCTCTTCCAGTAGGAAGAAAATATAAAAAATAGAAAGATTTGCATACATATCATTCGATTCCTATGTATTTACGTATCTAAGGCTTAAAAGTTCAATTTTTTTACATGTTTGGCACTTTATTTATGCATAAAAAGATTTTATTTCACTTTTTAAAAATTAAAATGATGTTAAATTTGATGCGATATAAAAGACTTGAATGATATAAATGTAAAAGATAAACTTTTGGTGATGTAAATTCATAAGAATTGTGTCGTGTCTAGTTAAATGCTCTTAGACTGTACGCTCATTTTTAATAATCAGTGAATAAAATGAATGAAGTGATATGTGATCTTGTGAGATGGTGGTTGAGGGTGCAGTTTACCACTATGAGGTCATGAGTTCTAATCAAACATATTGATTTTTTGGCTAATCTTTCCCAACAAATAAAAAAATGATTGTAGTGGATTTTTTACTAAGAAGGAAGGGCACATGTTCTTCCTTGAAGGCAAAAATTTTTATGTTTTTAATAATATAAAATATTTTTTGTATTAAGAAGGATGCCATAGCTTTTAAATTAAATGGGCGTCTATAGCTGGAAGCCAGTGAATTTTCTTCTAACAAATTTCAATTCCCAAAAAAAAATTATTTAAAAAGCTTTCTAGTAAAAATAGAAGAAAAATGATCCTAAGTCTACGTTGACATCATTTTTGGTCAACCATCTTTTGACAAAAACATTCATCCATCCTTCATTGGTAGTGTATTTCATGCAGATGGCATTACGGGAGCTCAATTCCTCAAAGCACTAAAATTTAATGCCTGACATAACCATGCCACCCTTTGGCATAGGCTATGCCAGCCTTTGGCATGGCTACACCACCCCTCGGTGTAATTAATCTAGTAAAGGCGTGTGTACGCTAAGGAACCTTGGCTCCACACAAGGTTGCACCTATGTGTCTTTTGCAGTGTGGTTACGTTACAAGGTGGTGTAACCCACCATCCCAACTTAGGGAATGACATAATTACATCACTGGGAGGTGTGGTTATGTCACAGTTACACTCCTCCTTCCTGCTTAATTTTGAAGGGCTAACCAATCCCGCCTTCGACCACCACCACCTCTAATCCTTATATGATCCACCTCCTCAGCTCTAGATAGAGGGAACTCTCACTTCTCTCCATCCCTTGTTAGCTTTTTGCTCCAGTGTTCACGGTCGGTCCTCTCCTTCCCTTCCCTGGTGTTCTTCGGCTTCCCACTTTAAGTCTTCTTCTTGACTTCTTCTTCCACTTCTCCTACTGCATTTTCTACTTCTTCTCCTACTTTTTTTTTTCTACTTCTTCTTCCACTTCTACTTCCACTTCTTCTTCTTGTACATCTTCCCCCACTTTATTTTCTGCTTCTTCTTCCACTTCTACTTCTACTTCCTCCTCCTCTTCTTTTTTCACTTCTACTTCTTCTTTTTGTACTTCTATTTATTCTTCTTCTTCTTCAACTTTTTCTTCTAATTCTTCCTCAAGTTTTCTTCTTCAGCTTCTTCTTCCACTTCTACTTCTACTTCTACTTCTTCATTTGTTACCTCTTCCATTTCTTCTTCTACTACTTCTTCTACACTCTTCTTCCTCTCTTCACTGACTTATAGCCATTTGAACCTCACTTGAACTGAAACTTTAGGTAAACCTTAATATACCCTAATTTAAAACCTAATTAAATAAAAATCAAAACCAAATAAACAAAAACAAAACAAAATACAACCAACTATAACCAAACTAAAAAAATGACCTAAAAATAGTCTTAATCAATAAATACCCAAAATTATCATTTTCTTCATAGATCATTGTAGGGTTTTAAACTTTATTCTAAAAGTTGCATGATATTTATCACATATAAAAGTCATGCAAATAAGCTTGATGATTGTATGATATAATTTTTATATAAAAAAATTCATTTCAAGCATTCACGCATAAATAGTGCTCCATATCCGTTGAAATTATCATTTTATCCACATATCAATCCATTGATCATAATTATATTTTTTTAGTTGCATAATATTTTTAATCACTTATGAGGAGCTTGCAAATTAGTTTGGTTGCTATCAGGTACCATTTTTTACTTAAAATTTATATTTTTAAGTTTTAATACATTGAAATAGTCTTTGATAAAAATTTTTCAATGAATCTTTATTTTTCTAAATGGACTGAGTGAGTGTGTCCACAACATCGAGATCTTTCAAATGAATTCCTCAATGTTCAAATTAGATTTTGTTTGGGGGCCTGTTCAATTAATGATAATTTGAATGGTAAATTTGATAATAATAAAAATTAATCATAGTAATCCACTAATGCGGGTAGATTTAGTGCGTAAATTTTACAAATATTTTTCAATATTACAAAATACAAACAACAGATATAAAAATAAATATGTAATATAATCCAAACAAAAACACCTTTTATGAAAATAATTTATCTTTAAAACTCTTTTTAAACTGTCAAATTTCCTTTAAAATCAATGTAAATATACGTATCGCCCAAGTATTAAAGGGCTCTAATAGAGTCATAAACATCGATCCCACAGGGAAGTTGGAAAAACCTATAAGTAAATTCTTAAAATTATTTTATAATTTAAAAATATAANACGTTCGTCTCGTTTACTTGTCGAACAAATCGAATATAAATTCATTGACGAACCGAACACAAACTGTTCGTGAACCTTTTTGACAGCCCTACACATAACTTTAATTGGCACAAAAATAATAATAATATATAAAACATAAAAAACGTGTTTTATATACCCAAATTTAAATTGAATATTTTAACATAAACATGTGGCTTTCCGAAAGACTAAAAGTAATAGGAGAGGCCAAAATGACTTCTAATACCATTGTTGGAAGTTGAAAGCTAGCTGCGACGGCAGCCAATAATTACCAGAATAAATAAATAAATAAATAAATAAAAATTTTATTTTCTGATGAGAAAAATAGAAGGCTGGCAATAAATAAATAAAAAAAAAAAGAAAGCAAAAGATGCATAAGAATATTTGGGTATAATTTTTATTTACGTTAAATAGGATTTATCAAATTCGATAAATTTGAATTTATCAACTCACAGCTCGCAAATGACAGCGGATGATGGGAGTGTAAATTCGTCTTGTAGTCGGATTGATTAAGTTTGGATTTACGTCGTATAAGTGATGAAACACACAAAGAAGAGGACGAAAGACGAGAAAACTGAATTTAACTGAATGGAGTGTATATAACTAGAATCAGGAATACTAGAAAAGGTAATGACAGTTTCACTGAAGGCATAAACTCCCTAGCTAAAATTTTTATAGAAAATAAATATATTCTATAATGTTAGAAGGAGATGCTCTATTTATATACGAAATGTATATAAATGTTGAAGAGACAATCGGTATTTTATTTCCTCTATGACATCAACTCTAATCTAGATGAAGTTCAAGAAAGATTAACTATATGACATTTAAGGATGATGTCATAGAATATTTACATGACATCAACCCTAAATGTTCGACTTGAACTCGAACTCAAAACGTTGACACTCTAAACTGTTTATAGGGCTGCAAATGAACCAATGCACTCGATGAAAAACTTGGACTCGGCTTGATCAAGACTAGATCATATTTGTTCAAATTAATAAATAAATAAGTTTAAACAAATTTTAAATGCTCGAAGCTTAAAGAGCACAAACACAGTCAAACTTATTCATATATGTTCACGAACAATCTTGTTTGTCATTCAACAAGTAATACTTGATATTAAACTCGATGATAACTTGTATTATATATGATATATGAATTAAATAAAATTAAATTAGTTCTAATTTATTTAATTATATACTTAATAGTAAAATATTATTATATCAATAATTTTTATAGTTAAAGAGAGCATCATAAAAGATTTTTATTGTAGAGTTTTCATAATCTTAAATGTAATGAATTCATTTTATATGACCATTACACTGTAATTACTAATGACATTAATGTGGATTGCGTTATTACTATTCTCTTATTAATAATATGATTAAGTAAATTATCATCTCTACATTTTTGAGATCAGTTTAGTTTTTCCACTCACAAAATTTGAACCAGTGTAGTCTTATGATTAAAAATTATATAGCTAATTAGTAAAGTTCAAGGATTTTAAAGTTCATAATTAATAAATTAGTAACTGCGATTAGAATTGGAAAATTATCTATAAATTTTTTATATGATAATCTAGATACTCATTTGAATTTTTAGCTCGTTTAATAGCTCAGTTATTGGCTTGTTTATAACTCGTTTACTTTTCACAAACATATCAAGTAAAAATGAAGTTCAAATATTGAAAAATTAAAATAAATCAAGTTTGAATAACATATGAAAACTCGACACAAGCTTAAGTCGAACAAGAACAACTTATTATTATACCAAGTCAAGTCTAAACTATTATATACTCGGCTCGATTACAACCCTAACTCTTTAGTTATTTGTTGAAATAAATAAAGAAGGAAGTCGAAAATGGACAATGAAGAGTCAAATTTAGAAATCATTCTTAACCAAGACTTTAAGAGCTAAAAATGAAAATTAATAAATATTTTCTTATTATTTAACTAGGCTTGAAAGTTATCCATATGACAAATCGATAGGATGATCAATCTTAACGTGGCTCTTACATACTCATGTTAATCCTATAAGCTAATCAAAAGCCTCTATACTAAAAATCTGATTTATGATTGATAAGTCATTAATAAATTTTGTCATTCGACACAAATTTTGAGACAATTAGCACGAATCATGAATTATTTTTTAGCAAAAAATATTCAAACTAAAAT
This sequence comes from Phalaenopsis hybrid cultivar, assembly GCA_002079205.1. NCBI lineage: Eukaryota > Viridiplantae > Streptophyta > Magnoliopsida > Asparagales > Orchidaceae > Phalaenopsis > Phalaenopsis hybrid cultivar. The sequence continues at coordinate 43,234 of JXCR01129154.1, forward strand.
TTAAAATCATTCAGAATTCCGATTTTAGTACTTTTAGTCAAATGGACAAACTCGATGAGATGGATCTAATGACACAAAAAATGACCCAATTCAAGTCAGATCTAGCTTGGATCAAGCCGTTGAACTACTTTGGAAGTTTTGAGTGGCTAATTGGAAGATTGAATGTATTCCAAATCTCACAAGCTTATAGTTAAATTAAATATCTCGACAAAATGAGCACAACTTATAGTCAGAACCTGCCTACGGTTTTTTTTCCTTTTTGGGTTTTTTACATAAAAAACTTATGGTGTCTCTACTTATCACTTCAGTTACTTGTGTGTGTGCTAGAATTTTATGCAATGCAAAGATGTTAAATAATTACTCTGCCACTACAAATATTCCGACACACATTAATTTGGCACTGTTTATGACAATGACAATCCTACAACTGAAAGACTTGCAAAACTTGTTGAAGGTCTACCAGATGAAATGCTTGTAACAACATATTATCTCACTCAACACCCACCTTCTATGGGACAGTCACGAAGTCAATGACTTCAAGCCTCCACCTCTTCCCATCCTGAAAGTGCTTGGGTTTCTCTCTGGAGAATCGAGCGTGTAGGATGGAAGAGTCTCAGCATGTGATCTTTCAACTCCTACTTGAGGCCTGCAAATCAATACCAACACAACCAGATGTAACTTACTTACCACTAGTCTAGCAGCTAACGAGATATGCTCTACTCAAATATACTTGTAGCTAGCCCCATCATCATGATGGAACCCTTCTTCTGTCAGGCTGGATGCAGACCTCCTCAATGCTAGGATTTTCAATCACCCGTCCAACGTAGCTAGGCCGGTTCGTCAGCCTTCAAAGCTCACAAAAAAAATTGGTCTCTTCAAATCATGATACTACTTCAAATTGCTTAATCCATGATGAGCTATAGTGTCTAATTTGAGAAGAGTTTCCTCTAGGGGAAGGGATCAATTTCTCACTTATCATAACTTTCAAGAGTTTTCATCCTTGGCTGAGGTGATCCTCTAATTACCCATCCCAACGGACTTCAAGCTTCGAAACATTAATTAATAGGAAGGAGTGACAAACCGCCATGAACATGTTGACCATTATCAAAATATCATGCATATTCAACGTGCTTCTGATGTGCTTTTCTATCAAGTATTTATGCCATTGTGAAGGGTCAAACTCACACTTAGTTCTACCCTCTCCTAAGAGGCACTATTCACATCTTCAACAAGCTTGTCGAGCAATTTGTGAAGCAGTTCATAGCAACTAGGAGGATTATCAAAAATTTATCCCATCTTTTAGGAATTCACCTAAATGAGGGAGAATCCTTAAGGAATATTTCCACAGATTCTCAACCTAAGCTTGTCAGAACAGGCTGTGAAATTTCTCTTCTCCACTTCTTCCTTCCCTAAAGTAAACAGAGGCGACCCTATTTATAGTATTTTTGGGGAGAGACATTTTAATATTTTTTGGCACATAAGTTGACTAACGACCCGATCGGATAGTCCATGCTAACCTCCCTTAAACATAGGTGGGATTTTAAGGATTTGGGCGCAACCTCAGAATTGAGTGATTATAGGCTCTCTGAATTCCTTTCGTTAAGACCCTCTATTTGACCATAAATATGTCAAATTTGGAAATCAACTGAGAATTCAAAACATTCAATTAAGCTTCAATAGCTTGATCTGGGCTTGATTGGACCCAGATTTAACCAATTTTGACATCATTGGGATCTTCTTGTCGTGACAATCCATTTAACTATAAATTCACTAAAATCAGAATCCACATGGTCTTTAATTTAAATTTCGAAGATCTCCCATAAAATATACATTGAGATTTGTGCTCGATAAAATTCATTGTTGACACATTAACTTTGATATACTAATTGATGGTCTTTAGCTTATAATTTATTGATTTTCATTTGATCAAAGTTGACTCAAGTTTGTATAAATTTTTTTTTCCCAACATTCTTACATACTTCCCCTATATAAATAGAGCATCTCCTTCTAACCTCATACAATATATCATAGCAGACAACCTCCCATCTTAAGTTATTTAATATTTTATCTCCATGAAATTTACATGCCAAAGTCATGACAATAGAATTCTTTTCATTTCAATTATTTTTATTGAATGCATCTTTGTATGGTTGCATTGACCTTCTTCTATTCCAAACTTCTCCCTCAACATTTTTCTCATCGGAATGTAGAATTTTTATTTATTTATTTATTTTGTCTGGTACTTATTTGGCTGCCTCTCACTTCTGAAAATTCTTCAATTATTTTACATATTAAAATTACAACACAGTGGAACTAACCCTAGAAAATTATATATATTATAGGTCTTTTTGGCCGCTCCTGTTACAGAGAAAATATTGCATAAGGACTCTGCATGTAGAGTTACCTGCGGAGTACATTGAAATCACGCCACGTGGCAGTGACAGAAAAAAAATAAAATAAAATCCGTCCGGTAACATAAGAGAATATTTCTCCCGTGGTATTCATGTGTTATTCTGTTATTCAAATGTTATTGATGTGTTATTGTGCTATTATAACATCAAGAATATTCCCAGAGCACAATAATACATGAATAACATACAATAACACCTGAATAACACGAGAGGTATATTCTTTTATATTACCGGACCCCCCCTCTTTTTTCTGTCACTTCCATGTGGAGTGATTTCACTGGACTCTGCATGTAACGCTACGTTCCGAGTACTGATGCAATATTTTTGCACTATTACATAGTCTCTTACAAATCCATATGTCTATGCTAAAATATTCTTACGTATAAAATTTGTGTATAAAACACGTTTTTTTATGTTATATATATATATATATATATATATATATATATANTAGTCGGATTGATTAAGTTTGGATTTACGTCGTAAAAGTGATGAAACACACAAAGAAGAAGACGAAAGACGAGAAAACTGAATTTAACGGAATGGAGTGTATATAACTAGAATCAGGAATACTAGAAAAGGTAATGACAGTTTCACTGAAGGCATAAACTCCCCAGCTAAAATTTTTATAGAAAATAAATATATTCTATAATGTTAGAAGGAGATGCTCTGTTTATATTGGAAATGCATATAAATGTTGAAGAAACAATCGGTATTTTATTTCCTATATGACATCAACTCTAATCTAGATGAAGTTCAAGAAAGATTGACTATATGACATTTAGGGATGATGTCATAGAGTATTTACATGACATCAACCCTAAATGTTCGACTCGAACTTGAACTCAAAATGTTGACACTCTAAACTCTTTATAGTGCTGCAAATGAATCAATGCACTCGATGAACAATTTGGACTCGGTTTGATCAAGACTAGATCATGTTTGTTCAAATTAATAAACAAATAAGTTTAAACGTATTTTAAATGCTCGAAGCTTAAAGAGCACAAACATAGTCAAACTTATGCATATATGTTCATGAACAATCTTGTTTGTCATTCAACAAGTAATACTTGATATTAAACTCGATGATAACTTGTATTATATATGATATATGAATTAAATTAGTTCTAATTTATTTAATTATATACTTAATAGTAAAATATTATTATATCAATAATTTTTATAGTTAAAGAGAGCATCATAAAAGATTTTTATTGTAGAGTTTTCATAATCTTAAATGTAATGAATTCATTTTATATGACCATTACACTGTAATTACTAATGACATTAATGTGGATTGCGTTATTACTATTCTCTTATCAATAATATGATTAAGTAAATTATCATCCCTACACTTTTAAGATCAGTTTAGTTTTTCCACTCACAAAATTTGAACCAGTGTAGTCTTATGATTAAAAATTATGTAGCTAATTAGTAAAGTTCAAAGATTTTAAAGTTCATAATTGATAAATTAGTAGCTGCAATTAGAATTGGAAGATTATTTATAATTTTTTTATATGATAATCTAGATACTCATTTGAATTTTTAGCTCATTTAATAGCTCAGTTATTGGCTTGTTTATAACTCGTTTACTTTTCACAAACGTATCAAGTAAAAAATAAAGTTCAAACATTGAAAAATTAAAATAAATCATGCTTGAACAATATATGAAAGCTCGACACAAGCTTAAGTCGAACAAGAAAAAACTTATCATTATACCAAGTCAAGTCTGAACTATTATATACTCGGCTCTAACTCTTTAGATATTTGTTGAAATAAATAAAGATAAAAGTCGAAAATGGACAATGAAGAGTCAAATTTAGAACTCATTTCTTAACCAAGACTTTAACAGCTAAAAATGAAAAGTAATAAATATTTTCTTATTATTTAACTAGGCTTGAAAGTTATCCATAGGACAAATCGATAGGATGATCAATCTTAACGTGGTTCTTACATATTCTTGTTAATCCTATACGCTTATCAAAAGCCTCTATACTAAAAATGTGATTTATGATTGATAAGTCATTAATAAATTTTGTCATTCGACACAAATCTTGAGACAATTAGCACGAATCATGAATTATTTTTTAGCAAAAAATATTCAAACTAAAATTTAAAATCATTCAGAATTCCGATTTTAGTACTTTTAGTCAAATGGACAAACTCGATGAGATGGATCTAATGACACAAAAAATGACCCAATTCAAGTCAGATCTAGCTTGGATCAAGCCGTTGAACTACTTTGGAAGTTTTGAGTGGCTAATTGGAAGATTGAATGTATTCCAAATCTCACAAGCTTATAGTTAAATTAAATATCTCGACAAAATGAGCACAACTTATAGTCAGAACCTGCCTACGGTTTTTTTTCCTTTTTGGGTTTTTTACATAAAAAACTTATGGTGCCTCTACTTATCACTTCAGTTACTTGTGTGTGTGCTAGAATTTTATGCAATGCAAAGATGTTAAATAATTACTCTGCCACTACAAATATTCCGACACACATTAATTTGGCACTGTTT
>JXCR01129154.1:50334-63070 GCA_002079205.1 Phalaenopsis hybrid cultivar
ATAGTTAAGCTATCATTCCAGTTGTGTTCTTTGAAAATATTCTGTTGGTTTTTAGTGTAAATAGATAGAAGTCAAATGTTTAGGAGATTGGCAGAATGAGATTAAAGAAAATAAATCTAAGTCCAATTTTGCATAGAGAAAAATGGGGAGATTATTTTCTCCAGACATTGCTGTCATCTAATCAATTTTCATGCCAAATGGCCACAAAATAATAATAATAGTAATAAACTTTGTTTATTTGATTGAAATTTAATTTCCCTGAAAATTAAAATAAAATAATAATCGATTTATAATAAATATTTTGATTGTAAAACTTGACCTACTAGAATTTGACTTGTACATTCCAAGCTGAAGATGTTCTAATTCAACTCTAGGCTTGAGGCCCATCATGTTGCAAGTAGGGGTGTAAACGAACCGAGCACGAACGAACAGAGCTTGTGTTCGTGTTTGGTTTGTTTAAAATTTAGTTTGTTTGAAATAAGCTCGTGTTTNTTGTTCTAATTCAAATCTAGGCTTGAGGCATATCATGTTGCAAGCCAAAGAAGTCTGTTTTAGTAAGTAATTAATTATCAAATTAAAATTTAGAGAATGAGGTTAAAGTTCTTCAGTAGGAAGAAAATATAAAAAATAGAAAGATTTGCATACATATCATTCGATTCCTATGTATTTATGTATCTAAGGCTTAAAAGTTCAATTTTTTTTACATGTTTGGCACTTTAATTATGCATAAAAAGATTTTATTTCACTTTTTAAAAATTAAAATGATGTTAAATTTGATGCGATATAAATGACNCGGGCTGTTCATGAACGGCGTGCCAGTTAGATATCCCTAATATTAATATATATAAATAATAAATTATATTAATTATATAACATATATTATATAAATATATAATATCTATTTTNTGACTTGAATGATATGAATGTAAAAGATAAACTTTTGGTGATGTAAATTCATAAGAATTGTGTCGTGTCTAGGTAAATGTTCTTAGACTGTACGCTCATTTTTAATAATCAGTGAATAAAATGAATGAAGTGATATGTGGTCTTGTGAGATGGTGGTTGAGGGTGCAGTTTACCACTATGAGGTCATGAGTTCTAATCAAACATATTGCTTTTTTGGCTAATCTTTCCCAACAAAGAAAAAAATGAATGTAGTGGATTTTTTACTAAGAAGGAAGGGCATATGTTCTTCCTTGAAGACAAAATTCAAAGGACACTCATATGTTAATCTGCAAAAAGTCGTCTCTAGCGCATCATGCGCTAGAATTCCAAAATTCGCTATTTTGGCTCCAAATTTCATCTTTTTTATCATTTTTGCTCCAAATACCTAAAAATGATATATCTGCAACAAAAACATGAAAATATCATTCTTTAAAGTACAATATCATAAAAAATAAGCATAAAATATATACTTAAAATAATATATTATTTTGGTGTATCATCCACCAAAAATGAACTCAAATCAAAACCAAACTTCAACTAAAGTAAATATGAGCTAAGAACACTTAACTTACCCACTAAAAGCTCCCACTCAAAATTCACCAAAATTTTCTCTCTTAGCGTAGGGCCCACACTTTGACCTAAAATATCTTGAGATGGGGCCCACTTTGACCAAAATCACTTACCCCACTAAATTTCTTATATTTTATTTTACTAAATGAGCTAAAGTCAAATTTTTGGTCATAACCACCTATCAACTTTTTTTTGAGATGGCTAGGACCAACATGTGAAGACTCAAGAATGAGTTCTGATAAGGTCAACAAGCTTTAGAGCAACCCTGAGTGACTTGGTCATGCACACACTCATTTAAACCAACCAACACTCTTTAACCTAGTAAAAACCACCAAATCTAATCCAATTTCATCAAATTCCAAGCTTCAATCCAAATTGCCAAATTCATACTCCAAATTCTCTCATAAACATCTCTAAAAATGCCCCAAATTCATCATTTGCCTTGTGCCATGTGTTTATAAGTTGAATTGAAGTGGAAAAGGGGTTTAAGTTAGGTTTGGGCTTAATTTGGATTAAAATCAAGCCAATAACACCTAATAACACTAACCTGATGTCACGACTAACCTGAATAATACTAATCTAAAGCCACAATAAGCCCTCAATAAGACCACACACCGAATTGAGACAAAACTCCCTTATCACACCTCCACAAACCTTGTAATAACAACAAAATACCACCAAAAAAACATAATAATAGTACCGCCTCCGCATAACCCGCAACCCACCATGGTTACAACAAATGACACTGCAATACACCCATAATAACACCACAATACTATCGATGCGGCATAACCTCACGGCACCACACCACAATCCCACAACAACACCACAATACAACCAAAATACTACCACCCTTGCGGTATCGTGCAACTTCCCGCGATAGCACCCCTTCGTTGTGCAATACAGTCGCAGTAACACCCACCTTTAAAATATTCACCAATAACACCAAGGAAAGACAATGATTAATACGACAATAACCCCATCTGCGGTTCCCTTGCCAATAATACCTTAATAATACGCTGAATAACACCGCCAATAACACCACTGCCATGGTTTAACTCCAATATTACCCCAATACAACCGCGATAACAATGCCAATAATACTGCCCAAATTACTTCTTTTTCTCAAATTTCTTCACATGAAAATGACCAAACTTTATCAACTCTGCATAAGTACACTCCTCTAAGTGGTAAATGCATGAACACCTTTCCCCTCTTGGTCAAAAGTACCTAACTTCATTCATGTTTCACTTAAACCAACATAAAAATAAAATAAACCCTAAATCTCTTGGATAACAACTTGTCCACCCTCTTCCCCAAGTTGGCCAACAACTTTATCAACCTTGGAGACCACCAAAGCATGCTTCCATGACTTTGGCCCAAGTCAAATGCAAAATTAATTCAAACCCATTCCATTTAAATTTAGCTTATGTACACATGTCACTTGGCAATTGATTTCACATTTCTCGACCACTGAACTCCCTCAACCTGAAAACAACTTCTCATATCCTTGGCCATATTCTTGGATTATAAAATGGCCAAAAAAATGAAGAACATAAGACCAAAGGGGAAACTCTACCAAAATTGTTTTCAAGCTTTCTCACATCTTCCCTCAGGAAAATCCCAACAATCTTAGAATTTCCTTATATTCGCAAAACCCTAATTTTAAAGTCCAAAACTAGGTCATTTTTCGGCCTCCAAAATAAATTTAAACAAAACTTCAAATTAATCATTTCATAAGTTCCCTATAGGTTAAAACCTCATTCCCAATCAAAATCCCACTCTCCCAAGATCTCTAACATAGCCTAGATCAAACCCGAGCCACCTTTTAGTCGAGTTCATACTTGGACATGTTCTAAGAAGAAATCAACACTTTGAAGAGGTTTCTAGACACAAGGCAAAGCTTCTCAACACACCCAATCAAGACCTCACCTCTTGGACAAAGATATAATTTCAAACTCCTATTTTCTTCTCAGTTTTGGTCCTTTGTGAAGCGAATGAACATTCCATGTATTTATAGATTTAATCTACACGCAGATGAAGGTGTAGGAACAAACCTAACTCAATTTGTTCAAGATTCCAATGTGATATTAGGCTTAGAACACATATGATGCTAGGGTTAGGGCTCTTTGGGGAAGATGAACGAATGTCATTTATTTTCACGTGTTTTCAAGAGACGGGTCAGTTCGCGCCGAACAAAGGAACGAAGCATGGAATTTGGGATAACAATGCGAGCGACGTGGAAGGCGCAGCGAATGGTGGCACAACACGTGGAGTTCTAGAGTTGCCCAGGATGATTTGGTGCCCCCGTGGTTAAATAGAAAAATCAAATTTTTTGAGTTTACTTAATTACCAAAAAATAAATAAAACTTAGAAAAATCATATCTTGGTTCAAAAAATTCACAAAAAGAAAATAAAAATACCTCTGTGCTCAATGAACAGAGAGAAATTTATTGGATAAAAATATTTGATTTTTATATGTCATTTATTTTTATTTTAAATAAATACTTTAAATCTTATTTTAATTATACAAAATTAAATAATAATGAAAATGACTTGAAATTTCTAGGGTGTGTTTCTTATGTTGCTAGGGTAGTTCTCTGATTTTTCCAAAGTGAGAGAACCCCTCTAGTCATCGAAACCAAAATTTTTCATGGAGATTATTTTTATTTTCTTAAAATAATTATAAAAAATCAAATAAAAATCAGAAAATTTCAAAATCAACCTAGTTGAGTTCTCNAATCATATTCTTTATACACTTCCAAGTGCTATAAAGAACATTGAGTAATCCATAGTTTGGTCCCTAATTCTGTGGTTAGGGTGTGAGGATACCGGCTGCCACTCTAGAGCTCTTACTACTCCCTCCCTTGAGAGCTAACAATCTCACATTAGTTTCCAATCAACTGGACCAAATTGTGGATTTTAGTCTGTCACCTTAAAATCTCAAATTCTGCATCCAACAAAGTATATTTTTTTATTTATTTGTACTCAATTCCATGGATGATATACTCTCCCAAGAAATCAAATGTGATTCTCCCCCAGTTGTAGAAATCATAGCTCTTTTTAGAACATATGTTTCTCAAAATGTTTTAGCATTTCAATTGGCCAGATCGAAAAGTAAATGAAGATCAAAGTTCAAATCATCACAAATTATTAACATTTAAAACCATAGAAAACAAAATCAAATCTTCACAAAACCATATCTTAAAGTAGGGAGAATGATAAAGAAGACTACTCATAATTCATGAGAAGGATACAACAAAACTTGGATTTCAGATATAAAAACAAGTTTATAAAACAAAAGAAATAAAAGACACAACTTATCTCACAATCATTCACAAGAAAATCCATAGAAGCTCTCTCTAAGCCTTTCCCTCTTTACAAGCACACTCAATTCTCTCCTAGAAGTGTAATGAAGAAGAAATCTCTCACATTCTCTCTCTTCTTACAACCCTAGAAGAAAATCTCCTCTTCTTCTCTCCTTGCCTTTCATGCCACCCCCACTTTCTTGTCCTTTTCATCCCCCCTTTCAACTCCTTGAAATCTTCCTCTTTTATTTTGGGGCTGCCTCCTTTCAAAAGGAATTCAAAATTCCCTCTAAAATTTCCTCCAAAAGTCAACTCTTTTGAATTCAAAAGATGTGTCATTTGATCCAAGAGACATATCCCTTCACAAAAGAACCTTACAAAGTGTCTAAAAGCATTGAATTACTCCAATAAGTGTGTAGAATAAATGTCCTTTGAAAATTCACGCAAAATTCTTCTTGAATCGTCTTGATACGCAAAAAGTCGTCTCAAGCGCATCATGCGCTAGAATTCCAAAATTCGCTGTTTTGACTCCAAATTTCATCCTTTTTATCATTTTTGCTCCAAATACCTAAAAATGATATACCTGCAACAAAAAAATGAAAATATAATTCCTTAAATTGCAATATCACAAAAAATAAGCATAAAATATGTACTTAAAATAATATATTATTTTGGTGTATTATCCACCCAAAACTCAAATCAAAACCAAACTTCAACTAAAGTAAATATGAGCTAAGAAAACTTAACTTAATCCATTAAAACCCACTAAAAGCTCGCACTCAAAATTCACCACAATTTTCTCTCTCTTAGCGTAGGGCCCACACTTTGACTTGAAATATCTTGAGATGGGGCCCACTTTGACCAAAATCACTTGCCCCACTAAATTTCTTATATTTTATTTTACTAAATGAGCTAAAGTCAAAATTTTGGTCATAACCACCTATCAACTATTATTTGAGATGGCTAGGACCAACATGTGAAGACTCAAGGATGAGTTCTGATAAGGTCAACAAGCTTTAGAGCAACCCTGAGTGACTTGGTCATGCACACACTCATTTAAACCAACCAACTCTTTAACCTAGTCAAAACCACCAAATCTAATCTAATTTCATCAAATTCCAAGCTTCAATCCAAATTGCCAAATTCATACTCCAAATTCTCTCATAAACATCTCTAAAAATGCCCCAAATTCATCATTTGCCTTGTGCCATGTGTTTATAAGTTGAATTGAAGTGGAAAAGGGGTTTAAGTTAGGTTTGGACTTAATTTGGATTAAACTCAAGCCAATAACACCTAATAACACTAACCTAATGTCACGACTAACCTCAATAATACTAACCTAAAGCCACAATAAGCCCTCAATAACACCACACACCAAATTACGACAAAACTCCCTTATCACACCTCTACAAACCCTGTAATAACAACAAAATACCACCACAAAAACACAATAATAGTACCGCCTCCACATAACCCGCAACCCACCATGGTTACAGCCAATGACACCACGATATACCCATAATAACACCACAATACTACCGATGCGGCATAACCTCACGGTACCACACCGCAATCCCACAACAACACCACAATACAACCAAAATACTACCACCCCTGCGGTACCGTGCAAATTCCCGCGATAGCACCCCTTCGTTGTGCAATACAGTCGCAGTAACACCCACCTTTAAAATATTCACCAATAACACCAAGGAAACACAATGATTAATACAACAATAACCCCATCTACGGTTCCCTTGACAATAATACCTTAATAATACGCTAAATAACACTGCCAACAACACCACTGCCACGGTTCAACTCCAATATTACCCCAATACAACCGCAATAACAATGCCAATAATACTGCCCAAATTACTTCTTTTTCTCAAATTTCTTCACATGAAAATGACCAAACTTTATCAACTCTGCATAAGTACACTCCTCTAAGTGGTAAATGCATGAACACCTTTCCCCTCTTGGTCAAAAGTACCTAACTTCATTCATGTTTCACTTAAACCAACATAAAAATAAAATAAACCCTAAATCTCTTGGATAACAACTTGTCCACCCTCTTCCCCAAGTTGGCCAACAACTTTATCAACCTTGGAGACCACCAAAGCATGCTTCCATGACTTTGGCCCAAGTCAAATGCAAAATTAATTCAAACCCATTCCATTTAAATTTAGCCTATGTACACATGTCACTTGGTAATTGATTTCACATTTCTCGACCACTGAACTCCCTCAACATGAAAACAACTTCTCATATTCTAGCTTGACCCCTTGGCCATATTCCTAGTTTATAAAATGGCCAAAAAAATAAAGTACATAAGACCAAAGGAAAAACTCTACCAAAATTGATTTCAAGCTTTCTCACATCTTCCCTCAGCAAAATCTCAGCAATCTTAGAATTTCCCTCTCTTCACAAAACCCTAATTTTAAAGTCCAAAACTAGATCATTTTTCAGCCTCCAAAATAAATTTAAACAAAACTTCAAATTAATCATTTCATAAGTTCCCTATAGCTTAAAACCTCATTCCCAATCAAAATCCCACTCTCCCAAGCTCTCTAACCTAGCCTAGTTCAAACCCGAGCCACCTTTTAGTCCCGTTCATACTTGGACATGTTCTAAGAAGAAATCAACAATTTGAAGAGGTTTCTAGACACAAGGCAAAGCTTCTCAACACACTCAATCAAGGCCTCACCTCTTGGAAAAATGTATAATTTCAAACTCCTATTTTCTTCTTGGTTTTGGTCCTTTGTGAAGCGAATGAACATTCCATGTATATCTAGCCGTATAGATTTAATCTACACGCAGATGAAGGTGTAGGAACAAACCCAACTCGATTTGTTCAAGATTCCAATGAGATATTAGGCTTAGAACACATATGATGCTAGGGTTAGGGCTCTTTGGGGAAGATGAACGAATGTCATTTATTTTCACGTGTTTTCAACAGAAAGATCAGTTCGCGCCGAACAAAGGAACGAAGCATGAAATTTGGGATAACAATGTGAGCGACGTGGAAGGCGCAACGAATGGTGGCACAACACGTGGAGTTTCAGAGTTGCCCAGGATGATGTGGTGCCCCCGTGGTTAAATAGAAAAATCAAATTTTTTGAGTTTATTTAATTGCAAAAAAATAAATAAAACTTAGAAAAATCATATCTTCGTTCAAAAAATTCACAAAAAGAAAATAAAAATACCTCTGTGCTCGATGAACAAAGAGAAATTTATTGGATAAAAATATTTGATTTTTATATGTCATTTATTTTTATTTTAAATAAATACTTTAAATCTTATTTTAATTATACAAAAATAAATAATAATGAAAATGACTTGAAATTTCTAGGGTGTGTTTCTTATGTTGCTAGGGTAGTTCTCTGATTTTTCTAAAGTGAGAGAACCCCTCTAGTCATCGAAACCAAATTTTTTCATGGAGATTATTTCTATTTTCTTAAAATAATTATAAAAAATCAAATAAAAATCAGAAAATTTCAAAATCAACCTAGTTGAGTTCTCTGTGGTTAGAGGGATCAGAGAAAAATAAAATCATATTTTAAAAATTAAATATTTATTTTTTTATTTAATTTATGTTAAAAATCATTTAAGAATTATAAAAATTAGATTATATTTCAAAAAAATTATGTAAATTGCTCTGATTTCTCCTCTGACCTTAATCAACATTATAAGATTTTTTCAAAGCAGAGAACAACTTTTAGATAATTGAATTAATTATCATTTGAAATTAATAATTTTGGAGTGAAATAAATGCATAAAATAATAAAAAAGTTAGAAAAATATAATTTCTTCTTTGGTGTGTCAAATAACTCGTAAGTGAAGCCACAACTTACATGGTCATTTGAATTTAAATGAAAGAGATATAAGGTAGACCATCCTAGGGGCAAAAATGGTAATTATGGGNAAAATAAATACATAAAATAAAAAAAAAGTTAGAAAAATATAATTTGTTCTTTGGTGTGTCAAATAACTCGTAAGTGAAGACACAACTGACATGGTCATTTGAATTTAAATGAAAGAGATATAAGGTAGACCATCCTAGGGGCAAAAATGGTAATTATGGGATTTTGCACTTTAACAATGATTTAGGTCAAGCCAGTGGGATAATGGGTAATATTGATGACAATTAATCCTTTGAATTGATTGAAACACAAGTGTAAAAGGGTTGAAATCAATTCACTATAATTTCTATAAAAGGGTAAAAATATAATTATGTGAAATGTTATAAATTTGGAAGACATGAAAGTCTGAATGATCCATGAGTGGGGGGTACGAATTAGGAGATCAATAACTCATTGATTTGGTGCCCTAATCGTTGATCATAGAATTAATTCAATTCAATCTTTCAATAAGGAGTAAACACATTTCATAAAATTCTTTCAAAAAATTACAAACTNCAAAAATATAATTATGTGAAATGTTATAAATTTGGAAGACATGAAAGTTTGAATGATCCATGAGTGGGGGGTACAAATTAGGAGATCAATAACTCATTGATTTGGAGCCCTAATCATTGATCATTGAATTAATTCAATTCAATCTTTCAATAAGGAGTAAACACATTTCATAAAATTCTTTCAAAAAATTACAAACTTACCCATAAGAGCTTAATAGCGAAGTAGGCCTGATCTCATATGATATAAAGAGGATTAGAAAATTAAACACAAGTAATCATGAACACTTTGAAACACTACAATCTCAAGTCCAATCAAGAAAAGGGGTGTACAATTCCTTAATAACCAAATTTATCCTTAAGGATGCATACTCACATAACTCTTAAACATGACAAAATGATTGATCACTTGCATTACTAATGGGCTAATTAAGACACCCAATTCCCATCAAACATAAGTAAAACATTAATAACTCCTAATGTAAGTGAGGTGATTAATAAAACGATGTAGTAAAGACAAATGAACTTAAAATGACAAAAGAGATTCTCAGGATGTTCAAGATCACTCCCCGAGCACCTTTGCAAGATCTTGGACACTTCAGAGGACATTTTGGCTTATCTAAATTTGTTGAAGAAAATCATATTTAAAATATAAGACCCACCAAGATATGATCCGGGGACCTTTCAAATAAGAAATTCCGTCACTACTTAACTTATTGTAATACACAATGCTTAGGGGTATGAGTTTGAAGATTATACTCAAATCCTTTCAACAATTGCGGCTATCTAAAATGACCACATGTGGATCATCGTGCTGGTGTAAGTTCGTGATCTTGGTGGTACGAGGGATGATGAGAACGACAACTAGGTATGTGAGGAGTGTTGCATGTTCAAGACTCGTGAGAGGATCAGAGATTGGAATTACTGCTCCCTAACATAGATAGCTGATAGTCTTTGTCCGTCAGTGTGACTAACTCATGAAGAGTTTAATATTTGAAACATATATACATTACATTAAAATTTACTTTTTTGAAACTCTTACTTTTTTTTTTGCCGAAAATAGTTAAAAATCTATTTTTGGATGACAAATTTAAATTCAACTTTTGAAATGTTACTTGAAACAAATTCATAAGTTAGTCACTCAAACTAGGTTAGGGTATGCTCTCCAATGATTGCCTGGTTGGTAGCCTTTTACCCTACGTTGTGTCTCACATACATGAGCATACGGAGTCCGTTTGGGAAGAATTGTCAGAGCCTTTGGTCCTGATTCTGATCTCCCCCATAACTAAATTCTTACACCCTGCTTCGTTCTTCTATATATAACATCTAATTTTTTGACATGCTTATGCTTTTCCTTGTGTTTTATTTAATGTTCTGCACATCATTATGCTATGATTATAATATTAACCTTGTAGAAGCGACAGGAGCCCCAAGTATGCATATTTACTTTACTTTTACTGCACTTCTCTGCATTTTACAACATGTTTAATTTAACGTACTTGCAAAGGTCCCTAGGGTAGAGAACAATAGGACATATGCTAGGTGAAACCCCATAACAGGCCATGAGACTCAACATTAATTGCATGCTCACATATAAACCCTAAACCCAAAATCATCACGACAAGAAGCTTGGAGCGAGCTGCAAACAAACAGAGGACAACTTCAAAGGACGATCGAGGATCAACAATGAAACATATATACTTCAACAAAGCATTCCTCAGTTATAAATAACAAAATCACGTAGGACTTCGAAGTTATTCGTCTAGTGTGATATAAATCTTCACTCCCTCTTAGGCTTTTGCACAATCTTGTTGTGCAATGTAAGCGTTAAATCTTTTTAGGATTTCGAGGTCATCATTCAGTACGACGTAAATTCTTCTATCCTTTTTAGGCTATTTGCATGTGTGGATAACATACAAATGTAATCCCTAATTTTAATAATTGGTAGAAGTAAACATCAAATAAATATCATTTCCAAAACATAAAGCCAAACAGTAGGATAGTATGGGAAGTCACCAAGGTTTTCATCGGATTCATGACATCTCCTACGTTCTCACACCTTTTACTCCAGAAATAACTGTTCCTACTTGAGCCACTCCCATTTGACTTTCTATGTCCAACCTAGAAAACCTCAACTTTAAAATCTTGACGATAGAACCACTGATCTTAATCGAGTGTTTTCTTAAATGATTGTGGTTATTTGAGATGTAATTAACTATAGAGGCATGCCTCTATAAAGAACTAAGAGCTCATGTAAAATAAACCATATTTAATCTTTATATTAGATATGAGAACTTGTCGATCACACATAAAAAATTCGCATATCGAAATAAAGTAATAGATTTCTTAGTTTAAATGATTGAGCATTCTGTCGAGTGATGTGCTCATCTTTCAAGATAATGCATCAATTTGAGTATTATGCTCAATTATCTAAACTATCAGATATATGAGATCTATTTGGTATCATTTATTTCAAAATCAAAATTACATATGTATATTAAGTTAAATTTAAATTATATCCGAATTCTGGCCAACATACAAGTCTACTCAGATGGTGTGAGATTACTGGCATACTAGATTTCAACACAAAGCATATAAAAATACACCGAAAAATGTAAATCTTATTGATAGAAGAAATACAGTTTTNTGTAAACATCAAATAAATATCATTTCCAAAACATAAAGTCAAACAGTAGGATAGTATGGGAAGTCACCAAAGATTTCCTCGAATTCGTGACATCTCCTACGTTCTCACACCTTATACTCCAGAAATAACTGTTCCTACTTGAGCCACTCCCATTTGACTTTCTATGTCCAACCTAGAAAACCTCAACTTTGAAATCTTGACGATAGAACCACTGATCTTAATCGAGTGTTTTCTTAAATGATTTTAGTTATTTGAGATGTAATTAACTATAGGGGCATGTCTCTATAAAGAACTAAAAACTCATTTAAATAAACCATATTTAATCTTTATATTAGATATGAGAACTTGTCGATCACACATAAAAAGTTCACAGACCGAAATATAGTCATAGATTTCTTAGTTTAAATGATTGAGCCTTCTATCGAGTGATGTGCTCATCTTTCGAGATAATGCATCGATTTGGGTATTATGCTCAATTATCTATACTATTAGATATATGAGATCTATTTGGTATAATTTATTTCAAAATTAAAATACTATTTTCAAAACCAAAATTACATATGTATGTTAAGTTAAATTTAAATTATTTCCGAATTCGGACCAACATACAGGTCTACTAAGATGGTGTGAGATTACTGACATACTAGATTTCAACACAAAGCATATAAAAATACACTGGAAAATGTAAATCTTATTGATAGAAGAAATACAGTTTTAAAGATAGATGACAGCTGATTAATCTGTCATAGAAATCTACCTAAAATTACTAAAGAAAAGCCAAAATCATTGTCATGGAAGCGTAGTCCAAACTTGTTAAGGAAACTGACCGGAGATGACTTGTTCCTTTTGTTTTTT
>JXCR01129156.1:5359-23015 GCA_002079205.1 Phalaenopsis hybrid cultivar
TATATCCTACCAAACAAAATTTTGGGTACTTCAAATCTTATTATTTTGATAAATCTAATTTTATCCTCATTGTTAGCTAAATGTAGTATTTATTAAACCCCCCAACATTCACATGATTAATCGAATTTGAGCTTTTCCCCTCTCATAACTCTTAAACCTTGAAAAAAGTAGTCAAATAAGAAAATAGAATTTAGCAAGATCTAACAACTATCATGCAAGATAGTTTTCAACATTTAAAAAAATTGGATTTACAGCATTTATTAAGTTAAATCTCACTTGAAGCAAAATAAACCCTAAATCTTTCAATATGTAGCCAAATCACCCTGTCCCAAATCATCAAACCAAGCTCCCGGCCTTGCTAAATATATTTACTCAGCAGCATAATTAGAAGACTCATCCGCAGCAAGAAATCATTGAATTCCTTTATAACTAAATCCGCAGCACGTTTCGATGGCGACGATTGACAATAAAGTGAAAGAAATCAGATAAACCCCACTTGATGGAAACCTCAAAATCTCACGTCGGCAACTAAACCCCATCGTTCACAGATCAACTTCCAATCCAAACTCCTTCCCACCCGATTAAACAAGACAAAAAAGTAAAAACCAAGTATAAACAGAGCAATCAGAGGCAAAGAACAACAAGCAATTCCTTCCAAGAAACAATTCCATAGAAAACTGTTCTCTGAAAAAAATTAAAAAAACCGAACTCAAGCACGTACCTTCTCATCATTCTGTAGTAAATCGGAGTCATCCCCCTTCTCCTGATCCATCGGTTGAACAAGCAAACTCTCGGCGATACGCCGGCTAAAGATTTCCGATTATCCTTTATAAGAGATGAAGAACTCGAGGATCAAGGTGGGCATTTACATAAATACCACCCAGGTTTATGAATTTGCACATTATTATCTAAATTTTATTTTTACATCTATACCACCAAATCTCTACTATCACTGTATCATATGCACATGTCATCATTTTAATATAAAAAATTTGAATGCACATTTTTCAAGCATCACATAAGGTGACATGTATGTAAAAAATATAATTATTAGTAGGACTCTCAAAACGGCTTATTGTTCGCGAACAGCTCGTGTTCGGCTCTTTAAGAAGCTCGTGTTCGACTTGCTTGCTAAGTTAACTAGCCGAACACGAACAAATATTTGTTAGTTTGTGTTCGGCTCATTTGGCTCGAAATACTACCAATCAATTATATATATATATATATATATATATATATATATATATATATATATANAAAAAATTAAATTGAGTATAAGGCTACAAAGATTTATAATCAATTAAAACTACTAATTAAGAAAATAGAATAAAAATTATTAAATTAGATTCAAATGATGTTTCAAATCTTGTCTCAATCATTAATATCTTATGGCTACGTGATTAGGTTTGTCAAAACGACTCTTTGTTCGTGAACAACTCGTGTTCGGCTCGCTAAGCAAACGAGTCGAACACGAACAAATTTTTTGAGCTCGAAATATAAACAAGGGTCAGTTCGTGTTCGGCTCATTTACACCTCTCATTATTAGATTGGTAAATAAATAGAAATTGGGCGGTATGTATTTAAATTGGAGGTTGACTAATATTACTGATGCAAAGTTACGCCCACATTCAGCGCACCCAATTCGAAAAAACGACACGTGTACATGTTAAAGGGTAAATAGCCATTCAAAAAAATATGATGTTACCATTTATCTTATTTTGGAGGCTAAATGAAAATTTTTGACTTTATAATTCTTATGTCTAGCAATAATACTATTTAGATAAATATCTTCATTAATTTTTTATTAAAAAATATGGCTGAAAATAATATCCATTCATTCATATCTAACACCTAAACTTAAATTTTTATATTTATACCCCAAAATTTTTTATATCATAAAAAAAGGATATCATTATTTTAACTTTTAAAAAGTAAAATGCATATTTTCATGCATTAATAAAATGGCATATATGTAGTAATTAAAGTTTAAGTGTTAGGTACATAAATATATAGGAAGTAAGAGATATTCATGTAAATTTTCCCTTCTCTTTTTTTCATTATTTTGATTGTAATTCATTCATTAACCTTTAAAATACAAGCAATCCAAGGCTAAGTAATAAGGTTTATTTGTATTGATTTGATTTGTATTTTGATGTCTGGCTTAGGTTACTTACGAAATTAGGGGAGATGGCGAAAGTTATTGCATGTTTTAAAAGTTATGATATTCTCGAAACAACTGTGAACACCTACTTCAAGTGACACTTTTAATGCATGTAACATATAGTTTTTTTGGGACTAACTCGTCAGATTATCTTGATGATGGTTGATGATAAAGGCAATGACAAATGCTCTGATATGATCAACATTGAAAGTAAAATAAAAAAATTTTGGCTACCACATGGATAGCTATTATAGAGTAAGATAATGAATGGTCTTAATAAGGATATGATCCGCATTGTGGAAGATATCCAAAAGATAAAAAAGAAGAATGAAATGAAAGCCTCAGCCTAAAACATTGATATTGGATGTGCATGTCATTATAATGTTGGCTTTATGAAGCCATCTTGATTGTTAAGAAGTTTGGATTTCTTAGAGTGATGGCTTGTAGGATGATATGCTCAAAATGCAATTGGGTGCTCAATAATAAAGATATTTTGTCATCTTGTATGCATTTAATTTCTTTGATTTAAGGTTGAAATGCATTGAAACTTGTATGCAATGGAGTATTTTAGGTAAAGCTATTTTAGTATTAATTTAACTCAAATTTGATTTATAGGTTAGGAATTCTAATAAATTAAGATATATATATGTTATATATAGTGTATAAATGAACAAGGTTTTATAGTGATTTGCTTAAGGAGACCTATCAAATTGTTGAGCACGAATTGGAATAAATATTCAATCCCAAGAACAAATTTATTTTAATCTTTTATATAGAAATTGTATGTGCAATTTATACTTTTATTTAGAAAATATTTATATTGCAAAATATATTTATGTACTAACAAATTGTAAAATATATTTCTTCATTTGTAACATGTAACATATCTTCTTTTCTAAAGAGATATATAATTTTGGTGCATGCACCTAACTATACTTTTTTTGTAGATAAATTCTTGAGCATAAATTGTAGTAACCGACACCTCAATCACATGTTATGACCAGTGCATGGCTGCATCAAAGACCTATCACATCAAATTCTAGCATGTATATCTCATCTCATGCAAATTAATGTCATTATTAAGATCTAAGACATAAAGTAAAATGTAATCAATCAAATAATTAATTAATGCTTGAGCTTTAGCCAAGAATTTACTCAATGTTTCTTGAACTTTTCTTGGCAAAGTCAATTTTATATTCACTATAACAGTATGAACTTTAAAGAATCATTTATGCATCTCAAGAGCTCTAAATATGTGATAGTTGGATATGAATTTGTACTTTTAGCAATATTATTCAACCTCTTTAAAATGTCAATTGTCATCAAACTATATAAATTTCTAAGGAAAAAAAGTGTATGTACACCCTTCAAATTCAAATTTATTTTCAAGTTAGGCAGCAACAACGATGTTCTTCATCTAAATGTTGTTAAATTGTTGATGGAACCTAACCCTCTTATAAGCTTTGGATATTCAGTGATATCCCTCATAAAAAAAAAATTTTTTTTTTTTTTTGTATGGTATACATTGCAACTTGATGAGAGTAAGCTCTATGATGTGCCTCCAAAAATATTATGGGTAAAGTGCTGGTAATATTATTATGTTTATTAAAAATAAATCTCAATTTTCTACCATGTTTATCAACTCTCTTAATCTTACTATGAAATACATTCACTAATCATTATTTTAAAGCAAAAAACTATAAATACCCCTATTAAATGCAATTATTCATATATTGGGTAACTATCATAAACAAAATACTTCCACCTCTTATATTTAAAAAGGTTTCATTGACATTTAAACTTAGAAGATAGTCAGTTTTAATATCTCAAATTGAAACACTCGAAAAAAAGTGAACAAAATTTGAAATATTTTGAAATGTCAAGCTGGAGATCAGTTGCATTCCTTATTTGTTCCATTTAGCATGACCAAATATGATAGTAACTTTTAGGAAGATGTTTTATGGGACCATCTTTTAGGGGGGACTCACTTATAAAGTTGTTCGCTTGTATATAATATTTCTAATCCACCTCATAAGATAAATCAATCCCATAGTTCATCTTCAGATTTAATATTATCATTTTAGCTTTAAATTAAGATTAGGTTCAATAAGCTTCTCCTTAATTATATGTCAATTGCTCGTCATTAATCTTGCGAATGGTTTTTGGACATAACATCTAAATTGCAATTGTATTATGACATTTGGCTAAAAATCTTAAATATGTTTGACTATGATAGTCTTATAGCTCAAAAGCTTTATGAATATTATTTAGAAGTGAATAGATATATCACATGCTTTTTTATAATTTTTTCATAATGATTTAAAAGTTCTTCTACTAAGTATATATATAACTTTTTCATATCATTTTTCTCTTGAAAATTAATCTAACTTCTATGTGCATTGACTAAATTCTCAAAGAAAAGGTTGTAATATCAACAGTGATATTTATGTCACATAATAATGAATCCCTAAGAAAAACATATAATTATGAAATGGTTAAAAGCCCAATTTGAGACGCATGCACTATCAAGGAGGTTCAAATAATGTAAATAAATGAGTTTTAGTGAAATGACAAGTCATTCATAAGATTCAACTTTTTTTAAAAAAAATTGAAATGGATTAGGGGCTTTATTTTAAAGACTTGGAAATTAAGATGGTTTTATGGAAACACATATTGATTGATTATAGTAAATTGTATGGAAAATTATAAAACTTAAGCAAAATAATTATTAGAGAATTTTTCCAAGAAAAAAATTACTTAATTTATTTATTTATATCCAAAACAAACAAAAAATGGATGATGAACATACGAAAGAGAAAAGAAAATTGACTCTAATTTTAAATCCTTGTCATGGTAGAAAACTATAAGAAATTTTCAGCAATCTTTAAATTATTTTGGTGAAGCCTTTCAGGTACTATTAAATGAGAGTGAACTTGATAATATTAGTTATAATTAAATAATAATATTGATGTTCGCCAAACTAGACAAGCTTTGAACCTTGTAATAGAATCCATGAATGTTGATGAAGTATTGGAACTTGTAGAAGCACTTGATAAAGTAAAACCAATAGAGTGCAACTGGATTTATAAGATGGAGAGGAGACTAAAAGAAAGAGTTAGACACTTTCAAAGCAAGAATATTGATCATTAAAGGTTTTACACAAAAAGCTTCTCTAAAGTATTTCTATGAATCATAATTTTGGGAAATGAAAAATGAAAGAGAAGAAAATGTTCCTAAGTGGCATTTTTAAGGAAAATATCTACAATTAGCAATTATAAGGATTAACAATTGAAGGCCAAGGATACAAGGTTTGCAAAATGAAGAGATTCATTCATGTTATAAACATGCTTATCAATCATGAAATGATATAATTCGACCGAATGATCGAAGTTTTTTTATTATGAACAAAATGATGAAAATTCGTATGTTTATGAAAGGTTATAAAGTAACGCTATTGCTTTATTTATTTTTATATTGACAATATATTCTTTATTTGAAGCATTATTAAATTATTGTCAAATGTAAATATATTTGTTGAACTAATATAATATGAACAACTTGGG
Organism: Phalaenopsis hybrid cultivar; assembly: GCA_002079205.1. Classification (NCBI taxonomy): domain Eukaryota; kingdom Viridiplantae; phylum Streptophyta; class Magnoliopsida; order Asparagales; family Orchidaceae; genus Phalaenopsis; species Phalaenopsis hybrid cultivar. Next base: position 11,084 of record JXCR01129156.1, read on the forward strand.
AGAAGCTTGTTATATTTCATGGTTAAAGCTGTCAGCATTATCTCAAACTTCTTTAATAGATTTTGACTCAGTTTAATATAATTGGTAGGATTTTAGTCAATTTTAACATAGAAAAATCTAAGAGAGCTTTAGCGCTCATATATGATATTTATCAACAACACCCCAAAACTCTTCAGTGAATAAATAAAGAGAATGTGAAATTTTGCTTATCTTTGGCTACAAGGAGTCCTGTTCTACACATTAGTCTAATATATTCTCTTGCAGTGGGTACAATTAGCATAAATCAATCAAAGTTCATACATGTGCAATGTATTTTAGTTGAGTATATAGCTAAGTATTTATGGAGAATAAAAGATTATATGCTCTTGCCTTTTGATAGGTTATGTTAATTCTAATTGCAATATAAATAAGGTTCTAGGAAATCAACATAGTGGCTTCTTTTTTCACTAAGTATGAGAACCATTTGTTAGAGAAGCATACTACAATCATGTATCATAGAGTCAACCAAAGAATTTGAGTATTTAGTTTTGTTCTAAGAAATTTCTTTGAAGAAGATAAAGTGTTATCTAGTGCAAAATGTCTAATCACATTATGCAATTACAACATAGTGACAATAGCACAATATTTTCATAAAAGGGCAATCACATATTTACAAATCAACCATCCTCTTTCGTCAATTTTTCAAATTCTCGCCCAAATATCAAAATTAATGGTAAAACCCCAACCCATATTTTAATTTTTATCAAATTCTCAATAGTTTGATTATGACACGTGTAAATACATCAGTTAAGTAGTTAAAAACAACCACCACCAAGATGTTTAATTTGTAAATATCACCATTTTGGGCGGTATGTTTGTAATTAACCCTTTCATAAATATTAGCAAATCTATTCATAAATTTGCAATAAATAAAAGTATGTTCATGACAATAAATAAAATTAGAGCTCTGTAATAAAGGCAGGGCTGTCAAAAAAAACTTGTTGTTCGCGAACAACTCGTGTTCGACTCATTCGTTAAGTAAACGAGCTGAACACGAAAAAATTTTTAAAGCTTGAATTATAAATGAGGCGAACACGAACAGCTCTTTGTTCGCTCGTGTTCGGCTCGTTTTAGCTCGAAAAAAAAATTATATAATTATTTATATAATAATATATTACATATATTATTTATATAATAATAGTACATATTTATATCTAAGTTTAAAACATAACTGCTCGTGTGGTAAGGTTTGTATGCACATTCTTTTGCATACATTTGGTCCATGTTTGAATCCAGCACTCTACATCTATTTTTTCAGTTTAATATTAACGAGCCAATTTCGAGCCAAACACGGACACTAATATTTAAATCGAGTCAAACACGAACACATTGTTCACGAGCCGATTTCGAACACAAATAATTTCTAACAAGCCGAACACGAGCAGAGCTTGAGCTCGTTTACAGCCCTAAATAAAGGACATGGCTCAGCAATATTTAAAATCAATTATGAGTCACAATTATAAATAAATTACATAATTATCTTCAATTTTATTTTAATTAGTTTGAATTAGTATTAATAAAACAAGAACATAGTTCTAAAAAACAAACAAAGAAACTAACATTTCAAGTGCTTGGTGGGACTAAAACTCTTCCATACATTTACAAATGAAAAATCTATAAAAAAAGTTGTATTATTTATAATGAATTTCATGTTTTATAATTGATATTGTTTTTAGCGCAAGTTTGTAATATATATTTGGTGTTTATATGATTATGAGCATAATTACAACATAATTTTATATCTAACATGTCTTCTAGAATCAAGTCCTGCCATATGCATCATTTCTGAATTATCTTCAAACAAAATACACATTTAATAAAGAATTCATATTTAATATATTGGGTGGGAGATGATTTAATCTATCAACACAAACAAAAGTAACAAAACCTTTATACCACTAAGTGGGGTCGGCTACGTGAATCCCTTTTCTATGTTACGTCCTATTAAGTGTCATGCCGGTGTAGTGGCTGTTACATGCTTTTCAATGTACTCAGACTATACAGCGCGACGATTCTAGAGAACGCCCTAACACTTACATAATGATCAAAATGATTTATGTCATGATTTTTTCGACAAGTTCTACGCTAGTTGTCGACTACATAACACAACCCGTTACTTTTTTTGTCCGGGCTTGAGACCGACAATGACTGTTTTTAATCTATTAATGGTTTTTAAATAAAAGAAATATATTTTAAACTTGCACCATCTATTTAAGAAAAATATACATCTCTAAACATAAAAAAAAGGTACTATATAAATCAATCATTCTATTCTAATAAATTCACTACAAAAAAAGGGGTGCTACGACGGAGAAAATTTTCCATCCGGACACCGCACGTCTAGGCGACTAACCATCGGTGGTCACATCATCATACACGTCAGCAGCAGGCAACGTGACCGTCAGTGGTTGGCCCATCCGGAGGTGAGGACGTCCGGACGGAATATTTTTTTCGCTACGGCGACACTTATTGGCAACGGTATTAAAATTACCGTAAAAAATCTCCAATTGCAGAGGTATAAAATATATTTAAGATAATGCATGATTTTTTTTTGGGAAAATTACATAGACAACACCCAAATCCTATGAATTAACATATCTCGCACGTAAACATTCATTTTTACACACATAACACTTTATCGATGGATGAAAAGATGAATTTGATTAATAGAATTTGATAATTATTAGTCTTTTTTCATATGAAGTTTGTAATTATAAAAATTTAGGTGTGAGATGGGTAAATATAAATGTTTTGGGCGTCATGTATGCAAAAAAAAAACCTTTTTTTATACATTATCCTATGGGAATGCATCTTTGGTATCCACCTTTATAATTTGTTCTATTTTTATTTGAAATTTTCATAAAAAGTTATGAGATATATAGTGGTTTAAATTTCAAGGAATATAAACCTAGGCAAATTCATCCCATTAGACAAGGGGGAAAGCTAAAAAGATTTACCTTATTCAAGCGCAAGAGAAATTATTGAAGTAGATTTAACATGCTTAGATAATATATGTAGGTTGTTTAAATGTATATATATATATATATATATATATATATGTTTAGAAAAATATGAAAACACACAGACCCCATAATTTTCATAGTTTAAAGGAGAGAGNTAAATAGAAAATAGGAAATATATAGATTGTGAGGGAGGGCCCAAACATGACACCCTGATCACACTATAACTACCACATTCAAATGGTTCTAAAAAGAGAAAAAAAAATACATGAAAAACAAAAAGAAAAAACCAAAAAGTGTCAAAATACGGAGTATCGGGTAGCTAGAGAGTGACCCAATTTTGTTTTGCCGCAGCCTCTAGTTTTAGGGAAGGAGCAAGCTAGTAAATTGCTAAAATGAGAGTCATTGTCAATAGTAACCAATGTGTCATCCAATAAGTTCCTGAGCTCGAGTCGGCCTCCATTCTTCTTCTTTCTCATGGAATAGACCTGTCATTCCTCATCTGAAGTTTGACTCACTTGATCACTGGATTGGTCTAAAGTGTGTCGGACATGTGTAAGGTGTTGAACATTAGAAACAACTATTTGTTGTACAAACTGATCTTTAATCTGATCGAAAGAGCACTCTCGTGTGTCTTGGTATGTAAGTGGGTCTTCTTCAATAACAGTGAGTAGTATCAGTACATTTGGATATGTACCTATAGTATGATGTTCTTCATCGAAACTGCGGTGCTGGAAAGAGGATCGGGTTGCACCTTTTCAACAGGGATGGTAGGTGGCTGATATTTAACGGTAATCAACCTTAGATGATGGTGTAAACGATAACAAATAGTAGAATTGTGGTCAAACATACTACAATGAGAACAATAAGGAGGATGTGGTTTTATTTCAATATTTTGTCAATACCTGTTGTGAGTGGTGTCAATCCATACCTCATCCGAACTGGTTGAGTGATATCTCTCTCAAATAACACACAAGCTACAGAGGGTTTGCTGAAAACAAGCATAAGACTATCAACTTTGAGAGACTTACCGTAAATAATTGCTAAGGAGTGGAGAATTTCTAAGTCGAACAGATGTAATTTTAACCCCAGAAACTTTATCTAAATATGAATGATAAGAGACTCCGCTTTTGGATCAAAATCGACAGTCCACTTCAGAATTTTCATAAAACGGTTGTTGATCTTGATAACTTTTCGAGAAAAAATGCGAGTGTAATCGACATCGTGAGATAACTGAATAAATATATGTCGACCGTCAAGTAATTCAATATTCCAACTGCCTAATAGCTTCATTACATCAAAATCTTTCTGAATGATCTCAACTTTTGGGTGACCATTAAGGAATTTTCCACTAGAGCAAAACGCAAAGATGATGCAAGAGTACTGGTTTCAACCTCAATGAGAATAAGAGCAGACTTCCTTTTTTTTACCAAGTTTTTTAATAAAAGTATGATCACCACCACCTTCAAGAGCATTGTGAAAAGATTGTGAAACATTACAGGACTTGCCAATATGAAAACCTGGCTCTGAACCTGGAAGAGGAGCACGAGTAGGAGTAGGAAAGTCACCGACAAGTGCAGTGGCATAGGAACGTATCGTCGAGGCCATCTCCAGAGCAGCTAGGCTAGCCGCTAGAAAAAAGAGCAGACAACCACGTCAATTAGCAAGGCGACACGCTTGGCGAGTCGGGTGCGTGTAGATAACTGCGTCAATTTGTGTCGATGAGAGCAGACCCAGGCGCGTCAAACTGCGAGAGGAAATCGTCGACGACGTGCAAATAGGAAGTCTTTTTTCATCCTCTTCGGGTGAGCTGTTAGACGTCGAAGACAACCTACGAGTGATCGTCATCGATTGAGAGAAAGGACCCACGGACGTACGTGAAATCTTCATCGTGAGAGACGACATATGGGAGACGACGAAGAAGGACTGAAGCCAAGAGATTCAACATCAGGAATCGCCATCCGGAAAAACCTTAGCAGAGCCAGCTATCGACGTCATTATATATGATTTGGTGCCAACGTTTGTGTCTACCCGGGCTCAACGACTTGTATCCCGATCGCTTCCACTTCCCTCGCCCTAGCGCTAGAATAAATCTGTTCATGTAAGGCTATCAAGCATTGCAAAAGAGGAAAAGATTGATGCGTCGGAACAGGTGCTGAGCTGAGAAACAGAAAAAACCAAAGATTGGTGAGAGTCTATTATACAAACCTCTCTACCAATCTTATGTGCATAAGAATTTCATCCCACACATAGGCGAGATTGAATCCGTGACCCCATGGGTCTTACAAACTTTGTCAATCAAAGAATCACAATAAACGACACATTAAAAATATATGATTAGCTATACATAAAGTAGCATTCAGATAAGTTTTGCTTGTCACAAATGCCAATGTTAAAATAGAAACATGTGTGCTATCAAGTTGGAAGCGACCCACCTGTGCAAAACTTTGTGTTCAAACAAATTCTACCTAAGATTAGCATAAATTATGCTAAGCTTGGCTCTACCTAGGGCCGTAATTGACCAGAGTGTAGAGCCAAGCTGAGTGAGACGTGAATTAGAATTTTTTTGGTCAAATTATAAGTATTTTATGTTTGGCTCGAGCTCAAAGCGAGCTTCTACGTGCATATTTATATTGAAGCTAATGAATAAAGCATAATGAATTTCTTAAACTACTTAAATTATACGTTTACATTTTCTAGATTTTGTAAATCCATCTTCCAATAGGATTTACAAAATCAAGATTTAAAATAGGTCGAGGAAAAACGAGATTTTAGAAACGACAGGATTAAAATATATCTTGATTTGTTTTTATGTTATTTTACTCACATAATTTTTCCCTAATAAATTGTATTCAAAAAGTTATTTTTTCTCCTCATCAAACTAAATTAAAAAATTTATTATTATTTTAAGTATGTTAGTAGGTTAGCCTTCATAATTTTTTTCATTTTAAATATTATTATTAGAATAATAATAATAAAGTGATAACAATAATAATAGTAATGATAATCATAATAATAAACGTTAATTAGGTTGTACCTAAGCAATTACCACATAATTAATTTTATTTTTTAATTTGTGTAGGATTGTTAGTTGAACTATCGAAATCGTAGAAACATTGTGTTGGCCGTCTTGATGTAAGTAACTGCTTTTTTATTAGAGGATAAATGCACCCTTTGTAGTTATGGGCGTTAATCCTCGTTAATTGTAGTAGATTCATAATCTTTCTATAGGATTATCATTCATGCCTTTGCTATTTCAATTTTATAATTGTTAAATATTTTAATTATTGTTCATGATAAAATCACCATTCTTCTTAATTTACTGCTACAAAGTTTCATGGATTGTTGAATTTTTCTGCACTTGGATGAAATTATATCTGTCATATCACAAGCTTGTGTAAAATTACATATTTCATATGTTGACAAGCTTATATGTGATGATATGTAAGTCAATAAAACCCTTTTGGATTTTGGTTAGCCGGGCCGACGGGCTCACAAAATGATGATTCTACAAGAAATCGCCGAGTTTCCACGAGTTTGGTATTGACCTTTTTAGTTTCAGTATGTCTGTTAAAACTAAATATATATCAATATAAATTAAAGTTAAATAATAAGAAAATTGATTGTATAATATTGCATGTTTTATTATGTCATACATATTTGATGTTGACCACTTTCTTGTTCCCTTACAACTTTATATATATGAACGTAGTGATTATTCTTATTTGTTGTTCATACTGCATAACACATTTACCTTATCATTTATGTTTTGATAAATAATTTTTATTTACAGAGTTTGTTTATCAAACTCTCTGCTCAATGTTTTTGCATAATATGTTTCATTCAGCCACCAATAGAATCATATTCACCAGAGTATGTTTTTTAGTTCTAGTTTTTACTGTCTTGATATTTTTTTTCAATATTTGATTTAACTATTATATTTTTCTCTTTGGGTCTGGGCAGTCATTTGCTGTTATCATTTCTATTTTGATTCAACTAATTTTCTGTTTTCAGTTTAAGTTTAATTGTATCGATGAACATTTCAGATTAATGATATATATATATATATTATTTTGCATGCAAGTCTTTCCTTGTATGTTCATTTCTTTTTAGCAGACTCTGCATTGTTGAGATGTACCGCTATCTAGACTTAAGATGCCACACAAAGCATCTATATTTGCTCAAGTTCATGCCCCTCATTTAACTCCTTACGTTTATAAGCTTTAAGCTTGCCCCATAAAATAATATTTATTTTATTTTTTAGCTCCGGACCATATAAATGGCGTTGTATTGCCACATGGAATGCCATGGATGGTCAGTCACTCACTAGTGCGAGAAGGGGGAGAGGATTGTGTGTACTGCTAAACCCTACTCAAAGCCCTAAATTCGAGGATTGCAATCTCCTCGTAGCCAGCCATTGCTGCTACATCGAGCTCAAAACATCTACTTGATATGGCCTTCGGAGTTTTCAGTCCCTCCCTCTTCAAGCCATTTCTTCCTCCTCCAACCCCACCCCACAAAGTATTCCTCGTACTGCCGCTGCATCTTCTCATTCTTCTTATTACTTTTATGAATTTCATTATTTCTTTTTGAATTCATCTTCTCGATGCAATTAGCTAATAACCAGTGATTTCGAGTTCAGTAATTTATCGAAATCAAAAGGCAATACAACTGCCTTTGTTTTGGTTGGCATATTTCAGATGATTCTGGAACTTTTTGCTATCTAATTTGGGTTAATTACGAATTTGGCTTCTTGCTTCTTCGACCAGATGAACAACTAGAGATTGATTTTGAGGAAATCCTTCTTCTTGATTTTATTTTCTAGGGCTTTGTTCAAATTGTATGTACGATAGGATGATGATTTTAACATAGCATGAACATGAAAAATTGGGATTTGCATCAGCCGCCATCTCTGTGGCTTGGTTTTTTAGGAAAATGAGGGAAAGGTTTCAGACTTTTGTAACTGGGATTCCTAAAGCCTTATAATGTTATCCTGTCGTAGTAAAGAAAACTAGAAAAGTAGATGCCTTGTAGCATAAGTGACGCTATACTTTGGTTGCCTTTTGAAATCTGGAAAAAACCTATCCAGTTTATACTCTTTTTTTAGGAGCAATTTACAAACCTACCACGCAATTCATAAAAATTTACATGCCAACATAAAAAACTTTATATTTACAGGCATGCGACTGAAATTAGTAATATCATATAAAAAATACCAGCATCACTACTTCTTACAAATGAAATACACTTTTTCATGCATATGTTTATGATACTAAGTTGTTATTAGTGTAAATATCAACTTTGGGGGTTAGATATGTAAATACATAGTAATTGTGCGGTATGTATGTAAATTTCCCTTCTTTTAATTATTTTTGTAGAGGCCTTTCACCTTAAGTTAACCTCTGAATAATTCTTAACTGCCACCATCAGATTTCTAGTGTAGATCTTCAAAACTAGAACTGTGCTATCAAGTAAGGGGAAGTAAGGGGATTTATTGTGGCAAAGTTTGGAAATTTTACTCAGCCATTGTAGTTTGCTTGAAGTCTTTTTGTGTTACAAATAGTTTGCTTTTTATTGTTCTTAGAGATTCAGATTTAGCTTCATGAACATTGTTTTGGAAATTATATTAATCAAACATTGACTTACTTTGATGGAGTGGGATTAAAGTAGATAGATCAGACTTCCCTATCGGATGCGCACATGGAAAAGACAAAAAGAAATAGGCAAGAATATAGGAGTGATGTGTAAAAATCTTTCATAATTTTGAATGTAGTAATCTCTGTGGTTTTAGAGAGAAAATATTAAAAAAAAAGGTTATAAATATTACAAGAAGAGAGGGGGAACCTGACATTGTTTTAGTTTACTTTTTATCTCTAATATTTGTCTATAGTGAATATTTTATAGCGCGAGACACATTGCCAAATAAGAATAAAAGTAGTTGGGAAGATTTACATGCTCACCACTTAATTCCTATGTATTTACATATCTAACACCTAAACTTAAATTTTTACATATATGCCACCTTATCTATGCATGAAATGTGTGTTTCATTTTTTTAAAGTAATGATATTTTTGATGTGATATGAAAGATTTGGGTGGTTAAAATGTAAAAGGAAGTTTAGGCCTTGGATATGTAAATACATAGGAATTGGATGGTATGTATGTAAATGTCCCAAGAAGTTATGTGAAAATGTTAACTGGTTTGTTACAACAACTTTGAAGTGTTGGGCCTTCATAGCCATAAAAAATGTAAAGGCACATACAAGAAAGAAAACATGACATGTTAAAACTTGTTGGATGTTGAATGGAAGTTGTCACTTCTTTTTTTTTCTGTTAAAAGCAGCAGCATTTGCTATCATACAAGTCTAGATCTTTTTTCCATTTTAGCGCGTATTTTTTGTGGCCTGTTAGGAAGGTGTATCAAAACTAATTTACAGATGTAAAATCCCACCATTCATTGAATGAATCAGTTGGTGAAAATTTATACCGTTTGGTGATACTTGTTATGATATCTCATATATTTTAGTGTATTAAGATTTAATATATTGGGTGAAATATTTCCTTTTTTGTAATGTTAACATCGTAAAGGAGGAAAACTTCTGTTATTTAATGGGCTTCAAATTGTAAGCAGAAAATCATCTATTGTATTTGCGGTTGGATAACACGAACTTCTACCAAGCATGTATGCGTAATATTTTTTCTGGGTCCTGGTTAGATCCATAGATCTTAGGCAGATGGGATAATAGTAGCATGACATATAAGTTTTGAAAACTTGCACTGGAATGTGCGATGTTGATGTCTTTATAGGTTATATACGGATGCATAGAATTTAAAATTATGTAATTGGGTATTTTAGTGTTTTTCATTCATTAGGCCACCGCAAAATTTAGAATCAACAAGTTATATAAAGTTAGAAGTATTATCCTAAAATCCAAATATGAAAGAAGAAGTAAAATTCTAATTTTCTAATTTATTAGTCTATTAAAAATAACATAATAGCATCCTAATATATTGAAAAGTGTAAATTACACAAAATAAAAGTAACATATTAATATTCTAATGTAAAATCATAATGTAAGAAGTTTCATGCAAATTTTAGAGTAAAATAAGATGTCAAAATAAGAACTAATGGCATAACAATTCAAAAATAAGCTAACCACAATAAGTCTTTTCCCTACACCAAATGTTTTATATTAAGATAAGAACATAGCAAGCTACTAAGGTTAGAAATTTTAAATATAAAAGTTTCTATCACTCTCCTCACTCAGTGGGTTTTCATTGGTAACTTCGGCATGGAGAATTATCTTCTCATTTTTCTCTTTGAGTCCTCTTTCTTTTTTATGACAATCACCTTCCTCTTTTATAATCCATAATGAATATTATTGAAATTTTAAAATGACAGCTTTAATTACATAAATTTTATTGTTTTTTTACTTGCTGGCTTATGTTAGACTTATTGATCTTACTTTTCAAATAAATTAAAGTTGAGATCGTTTATTGCAAATTGGATTGTGTAACTTCATATCATCGTCACAAACCATTAATCCGGTGACACGTCATTACAAATTAAGAAAATTTTTGTCATTATTTTAAATCCTTTTTATTTCTAAATTTCTATTCTTCAATTGCATGTCGTACGTCATATAAATTAAGATGTTCATCCTTAAGTTTCTCAAAGATTGTCTTTTTGGTATAAATTTTATTGTATGTGCTTCAATTACATAGAAAAATTAATATCTTATGTATTCAAGAAACTAAGTGGGTTGGACAAAAGACTAAGGAGATTGATAATTTAGGTTTTAAATTTTGGTATTCTTGTAAGAGTCACACTAGAAATGGTGTAAGTGTAATTATAGATAAGAGTTTGAAAGATAATTTTGTAAAAATTAATAGAGTTGGAGATAGAATTATAGCTCTTAAGATTATCATTGATACTAAGTTTTTTAATATTATAAGTGCTTATGCTCCTCAAGCAGGTTTAGATACAAGGTCTGAAGATAAATTTTGGAATGACTTAGAAGACTTAATACAAATGATACCTCTTGAAGAAAGAATTTTTATTGGAGGAGATTTAAATGGACTTATCGGTAGAGTGGTAGAAGACTTCAGAAATACTCATGGTGACTACTATTTTGGACTAACTAATGAAGAAGGTAATGCTATTTTAGATTTTGATTTAGCGAATGATTTTCTTATTACTAATACTTTGTTCAAGAAAAGAGATGAACATCTTATTACTTATAAGAGTGAATCTAATAAAACACAAATTGATTATTTTCTTATGAGAAGAAGAGATCGTTGCGATTGTAAAAATTGTAAGGTCATTACAAGTGAAAATTTAAGTACCCAACATCGTTTATTAGTTCTAGATTTTAAGATTAAGAGTTGTAAAATAAAGAATACTAGGACTCGACATCGTAAAATTAGGTGGAGAAACTTAAAAAACACAAATAAAATTATTTTTATGAGTAAAATTCAAGATTTTAAAATTTGAGATATTCATGAAGAAGCAAATGTTATGTGTGATAAAGTAACAAACACTATTAAACAAGTAGCAAAAGATGTGCTTGGAGAATCAAAAGAAAAAGTTTTTATAAATAAAAATAGTTTGTGGCGGAATAATAATGTGTAGGAAAAGATAAAATATAAGAAGTTATGTTATAAAAATTAGTTTAAATGTAAAAACTTAGAGAACTAGAAAAAATATCAAACGGCCCGCAAAGAGTTTAAAAGAATAATCTGTGATGCTAAAAATTCTGCTTTTAATGATCTTTATAATATGTTAGATACTAAGGAGGGTGATAAATATATGTATAAAGTAGCTAAATAAAGTGAAAAGAAAAGTAAAGATTTAACTCAAGTAAATTGTACTAAAGATGAAAATAAAAAAGTATTTTTCTTAGAAAAAGATATTCAACATAGGTGGGTGAGTT
>JXCR01129160.1:3183-24353 GCA_002079205.1 Phalaenopsis hybrid cultivar
AATGATGGGGTTCTAAGTATGGAGGCCAGCCTTAGCAAGCCAATTGGCAGGTCTGTTACCCTCTTTATTAGTATGAGAAAGGGACAGCTTTATCTTCAAGCTCAAGGTTTGTATACCAATGATCCACTGAATTAGATACCAAGGGGCAGAAATCCTTCCTTCAAGGATGTTAAGTAAGATCATGGAGTTAGTTTCCATCATTAAGAGATTCCAACTGCACTTTATGGCCAAGAATATAGCCCAATAAACAGCTTGGGCTTCATCTTCCAGAGGGTCTTCAGCTTTGGCAGGAGACTGAAAATATAGTAGGCATTCACCTCTAGTATTTCTGAAAACTCCTCCAAAGCCAGCATTAGGAGAACTGAGGCTACCATTAGTATTGAATTTGACCCAACCTATAGGAGGACAATTCCAGTGAACAAGGATAGTTTGAAATTTCCTTGAACCAAAGAGGGAGGATGTGCATAGTATTTCAGGAAGTTTCCTATGACAGTGCAGTTTCTGTAAATAGCTATAACAGTGAGTGGCAATAACATTGGCATCCCAATGGACCTCATAAAATTTTAGCTTATTTCTTGCCATCCAAACAAACCAAGCCATGATACAAGGGATGGGAGGGAGTTTTTGGTCCTGCCAATCTTTCCAGCTTAAATAAAACACATCCCAAGACAGCTGGATGGTATTTAGTTTTAGTTTGGATAACAAAATGTTCCAAACCTGCTGAACTTGATAGCAATTAAAGAATAAGTGGGAGAGGGATTCCTCCTCACATTTACATAGGCAACATCTTGAAGGACCTCTAAAACTTTTTAATTTTAAAATATCATTAGTAGGGATGAAGCCATAGAAGAGCTTCCAAGAGAAAAAGGCCATGGAAGGAGAAAGANTAACAGAGGAGAATCATGTGGAATTAATTTCACATTAATTTGATGCATATTTAATTTTATAAAAATCAATTAGTGTTAGGGGTTTTTCAAATCTCCATTCATATTGAATTATCACCTTAACCCCAAATTTTTATATGTTGTAGCCTCTGTCTAGGTGCACAATTTGAACATTTTTCCAAAGACATAGGAGATCTCTAGACAGAGATCTTAATTTTTTAAATTTTTATATATTTTTTATTCAAAAAATTATAGAAAATTGAATGTGGCTTAGAAAATTCTACAAAAATTCATGTAAGTTCCCTATGGTCAGGGTAGTCTTAGAAAATAATTTTATATTTTTTAAGACTCAAAATATCTCTGTTTTGAGCAAACCTTAGTTTCCTTAAAATATTTAATTTGAAGCTCACAGAAATTAAAATCACTTGATTTTATTCTCTACTGTGGCTCATGAGTCAAAGAATTTACCATAAAAATTTCAAGTCATTTGGAGATTATTTAATATTTTTAATTGATTTTTAAAAGTGACCATCAAATTCGAAACTTAAATGATTTTTAAAAATCAAAATATAACTCCAAAAATTATGAAACTTAATCTTTTGAGTTCTCTGATATATGAGGGATTTAATAAAAATAAAAATCTATTTAAAATAAAAACTTGATTTTTAGGTTATTTTTAATTAATTTTAATAATTAAAAAATAATAAAAAATCCATAAAATATTAAGCTCATAGAAATATTTCAAATTATTTCCTAAACACTTAGGAATCATTGGAATATTTTTCCAAGGTCTAAAAATAAAGATATTTATTTTTAAACCTTAAAATGATTTTTAAGGCTTAAACATAGAATTTTCACCAAAATAATTCTAAAAAATCAAATAAAAATCAAAAAAATACAAAATAAATTTCCTTGTATTCCCTGACCTTAGAGAGATTTTTCAAAAATATAAAACATATTTTTCAACACTTAAAATATTTTATTTTTATTAAAGTCCACAAAACTTCAATTAATTTTAATAAATCACAGAAAATTATGAAATTTTGGCCAAATGACTTTCTGTTCTAGGGCTAGCTCACATAAAAATTTTAAGTGATTAGGAATTGTCTTGATCATCTTTTGGAATTTTCCTTGAAAATGCACATTTTTGCATGAAAATAATTATATGAATCAAATAAAATTTTGAAAATCCACATTTTCTCCTCTGATGTTCTAATTGACTTATCAGTAAGGTTACATAAAACTTTCAAAGTCATTTGACTTAAATTTGACAAATTATGAAAGTTTGGACCCTTAGGGGCAAAATTGTAATTTTGGATATTTTGGCCTTAATGAACATTTAGGCTTAATCAAAATGGGAAATGGGTAATTTCTGATATTAATTAACTCATTTGATGATTTGCAATAAAAAATGGGCTTAATTGGTAGAAACCCACTTCACTTTGCCAAATTATAAGATAAATGAATAATTATCAAAATTTTGGAAATTTCATCAATTTTTGAGTTTAGGGACATGACTTTGGAAATTAATTATTTCACACCCCTAAAATGATATTTAAAATGATCTTGATAATCACTTAAAGTTTTAAATCAAAATCAATACACACACTGAATACATTCAATTAGGTCTTAAAGACTTAGTGGTGAACTTAAGTTGAAATCCACTTGTTAAAAGAAGATTAGAAAAATTAACATAATCAAACTCTTTTGAAACACCACAAGTCCAATTAGGACTAAAATTTGGCTAAGTGTTTTTACTAACACTAATTTGTCTCCTAAAGGGTCTTCACCCACATAATTTTCAAATTGAAAGGTAAATGACATTTACCTTATTCTTGGGAATAATCAAGACATCAATGTTCACTGAGCATCAGGTTGTTCCTNACCATAAGGTCACCTGATTTGACATTGTAACCAAATGACCTAGAAAACTTGAACTCTGCTACAACAAGGAGCTTGGAGTTTATATGGTGGGCAGCCCGACCATCTTCAACAACAAGAGGATCTACAACAACACATCCTTCTTTAGTTTTAAACAACAAAGCCATAGGATTTTGAGGTTGTTTGCCTAGTGCAACATGAATCTTTAAACATATTTTTAGGCCTTTGTATAACCATATTGTATAATATAAGCCCTAAACTCGTCTTAGGACTCCGAGGTAATCGTTTGTCACGACTTAAATCCTCACATCTTCAAGGTTATTTGTTATGATTGCTTCATACAAATGTAAATCCTAATAAATAAAAAAATTACAGGATGAAACATCTAAATGATTTCTCCTAAATTGAAGCCAAATAATAGGACAGCTTGGGAAGTCACCAAAGTTTTCCTTCGAATCTGTGACATCCTCTAGTGTTTCCTCCTTTGTATTCCAAAACAAAATGTTCCAAATTTGAACCAATCCCCCTTCACTCTTCTTAGTCCGATATCTTTGAAATGTCCNCTTTTGCAGACCAAACGGATGTCATAAATTTCTTTAGTTTATTTGATCGAGCCTCACCCTCAATGTTCATACTTTGGAATAGATACAAGATTTGAGGTAAAGCGCCCTCACCCTCAACTCTTGTGTTCATCCCAGTTTATTTGATCGAGCCTCACCCTCAATTCTTGTGTTTATCCTTCGAGATAGATACAAAATTGAGAAAGGCGCTCTTTCATCTAAACTATGAAAATTATGGAGTCAGTTTGACTTCATTTTTTTCAAAACCCTTTTTTTTTAACGTCCTTCCGAAGAAACTCTCTCATCTAAACTATGAAAATTATGGAGTCAGTTTGACTTCATCTTTTTCAAAACTAAATTTTTAAACGTCCTTCCGAAGCGGGCAACGAGATTGATACAAGATTTGAGGTAAAGCGCTCTTTCATTTAAACTATGAAAATTATGGGGTCAGTTTGACTTGGATTTGAGATAAAGTGCTCTTTCATCTAAACTATGAAAATTATGGGGTCAGTTTGACTTCCATGATTTGAGGTAAAACACTCTTTCATCTAAACTATGAAAATTATGGGGTCAGTTTGACTTCATTTTTTTTCAAAATTAAAATTTTTTTTAATGTCCTTCCGAAGCGGGCAACGGGATTTCAATTCTTTTTTCAACGTCCTTCCGAAGCGGGCAACGGGATTTCAATTCCGATGACCGACAGCTTCTTGATTTGAGGTAAAGCGCTCTTTTATTTAAACTATGAAAATTATGGGGTCAGTTTGACTTCATCTTCAAAATTAAATTTTTTTTTTAAAATGTCCTTCCGAAGCGGGCAACGGGATTTCAATTCCGATGACCCGGGATAGATACATGATTTGAGATAAAGTGCTCTTTCATTTAAACTATGAAAATTATGGGGTCAGTTTGACTTCATCTTTTTCAATAGAGCGCTCTTTCATCTAAACTATGAAAATTATGGGGTCAGTTTGACTTCATCTTTTTCAAAACATGCTCTTTCATTTAAACTATGAAAATTATGGAGTCCGGGATAGATACAGGATTTGAGGTAAAGTGCTCTTTCATTTAAACTATGAAAATTATGGAGTCAGTTTGACTTCATCTTTTTCAAAACTAACTTTTAAAAAGTCCTTCCGAAGCGGGCAACGGGATTTCAATTTCGATGACCGACAGCTTCTTACGGGCAAAAAATGTCCTTCTGAAGCGGGCAACGGGATTTCAATTCCGATGACCGACAGCTTCTTACGGGCAAACCCCACACCAAAAATAGTGCCGATAAATCTACAAGAAAATTAAAGGAATAATTTAAAATTTGGTGTATATTATAAACTAATTATTAAATTGCATTGTGTAATTAAGTAAAAGAAGGATATAGTTAAAGGTTTAAGATTAAGTTGAGATATAAATCAACAAACATGGTAAATTTGAACTCAAATATTTCTAAAAAGTGAACACTAAAGAAATAACCAAGTTAATAGAGTGTCTCTCTATTAAGCTTAATTTAACTAAAAAAATTCTAGGTTCTAAAAATGTGCAGTCAACTCCTCTTAAGTTGAGAGTTTTATTTTGTACCATGATAAATTTTAAGAAAGAAATTTTAGATTTTTTATAAGATAATATGCAAAGATTTTCTCCCCATTTTACTAGGATTTTGATTTGAGGTTTTCCATAGCTGCATGATCCTATGAATAATTATCCCCCATGAAAAAAAAAATTAGGGTTAAAATTACTCAACATATAAAAATAAAAAAAATTAAAATTTGAAGATTTTACCATCCTTTGCTTAAGAGAAAATGATGGGAAAATGATGATGAATTCAATCAAGTTCCCATAGTTCCATCATAACACGAGCCATGATCTACTTAGTTAAAAGAGATATTTAACCCATTATAATCCAAAAATATCCTTATCAATAATTATGAGTTGATTCACTTCAGGGGACCTTTTATACGTAAGATAAAAGTTTTGTCTAAGGAGAAACTTTTAAGTTAACCTTAGCTAACTAAAGTTTTTATTACCTTCTTCTTCCTCTTCTCTTTTTATTTTGTTCACCCCACTCACCACACTATCAAAATCCTCTTCTTAAAGTTCTTCTTCCTGTTATCTTTTTCCTTCTCTCCTCTCTCTTCTTTTATCTAATCTCAGTTCTCCTCTTCTTCTTACCACTTGTATGTGAAATTTATTTGAAGTGCAATGCACTTCCATTTATAATTCTAATGTGTGGAACTTCTATGTGTAGTTTTCTATTATGTTAAGGATTTATATGTGTGATTTTTTCCATATATAATTTTCAAATTTCACTTCCTTGTGTAGTTTGCTATTATGTATAATATTATCATGTGGTTTATTTCCATTCTTAGGTTCCATGTGTAGTTTGCTCTTAAGTATAAGATGATCATTTGGTTTATTTTCACATGTCACTTCCATGTTGTTTGGTATTATCTATAATATTATAATGTGGTTTATTCTTAGATGTCTCCTCCGCGTGTAGTTTGTTTCCATGTGCAAGATTATCCTACGGTTTGTCTTCATATTTGACTCCCATGTCTATGATTTCTTTGTGTGACCCATTTTTTTATGAAACTCTTATGTGTAGGATTTCCATATATACTTCTTTTTGATGTGAAATTCCATCATCATATTTTTTCATATGCAATTCTTCACCATGTTTAAGTCCTTCTCTTCCTTAAGCCAAATAAATAAATAAATAAAGAACCACACCCATACACTTACCATAACCTACCTGTACTCCCTGGCAAAGAACCATACCATTTCTCCCTCTCTTTCTCCTTTTCCCCCCATGGTAAAAACCCATTCATCTTCCCCTCTCACCTCTCTTCTTCTCGAGGATGAAAATACACACACTCACATTCATCCTCACACCATATTTCTCCTTAGCTTAAAAATCACCCCATCCCTCCCCTCTTTTTTGCATGATCATTTACTCGTTTGGCCAATGTTTTATGTACTTTATATACTTATTGAAACTTGTGCACATTGCTTTATATACTTTTTGAAACACATGCATGCTCTTTTATATGCTTCTTGAAAATCAACCAAGTTGTAGTTTTATGTGGCTTATGCAAAGTTATCCATGTCGTTGTTTTACGTGATTGAAATTAACGTCTATATCATGTTCTAAATTTTAGAACTAAACTTAAGTGCACTTAATAACATATGCACATTAAACTGGAAACAAATTCCTTAAATAATTATAAATGATGGAGATTCTTAAGCAACCTTAAAAGGTAATTATTTTCCTCATCTAAATATCATTTTCTTTATGGAAAATTAAAATAATTTAAAATTTCAATCCTTTTTAAAAGAATAATAACCATTTAAAAATATCAAATTTTAAATTATTTAAAGTGAATTTAATAAAACTTTTTATCATTAAAAAAATAAGAAAAAAGTAAACCTTTGTCAACTCGACCAAACTAAGGTTAACCAAACCAATTTAAATCAATCCTGGGTCAACCCGACCTAACTTGTGTTAACCCAAATTAACTTAAAAATTAACCCAAATCAAGCTTAACCCATTCTAACTCAAATTACCATATCAACCTTAACCCGACCTAACTCAAGTCAAATTCAAATAATTAAGTTAAGGTGTCTTTAACCTCTCATAAGAGATTGAAAAAAAACTTAAAACACACCATAGATGGCATGGGCTGAAATGCAAAATAAGCATCAAAGACACAACATAATGCACACAATAAAAATGACTAAAACTTAAACTTCAATCGTAAAACACAAGATGGTTAAGAAGGAATTTCAGATGAGGCAACCCATAGATGCTAACAAAGTACATTCCAGTCACTCATGAATAATCAAACCACAAACTCAATGACCCCCGGAGGATGGAATCAAAGGATCTTGATCGAGTCATTTCAACACCAAAATAAGAATAAAAATCACAAAATTTAATTAGCTAAGAAGTCTTAAGCAACTTAAAATTATCAACCCCCCAAAATCCAAAAAAGACACTGAAACTTAAATAGGACCTAATGAACAAAGATCACCATATGCAAATTTAACCATGCTACCCAAATCTACAAAGATCTTTTGGAGGGCACAACCCATGGTTGTTGACAAGAATCTTCCATTCAAAACATGCTTGATCACCTCTCTAGCCTAAGTAGATCAGGGAACCCGACAACCCTGGGATGATGGAAAGTCATGGGCATCTTGATCATGTTGTCCTAATTAAAAAAATGTAATACTAATAATGAACTGCATTTGCTTCTCTTACATCAAAACGGTAACTCTATTTTATAGAGCTACTTGAGACAATTGATCCTGATTTTATATGTCAATACGATGTATACAGTTATATTCTTAATTTTTCCTTACTTATATTTCTTAGTTTGGAACGACACCAAAAACTTGATCACCAGCAATAGCTAGGCAAAAAGCTTGACTTTGAAGAAAATAAGATTACAATTATTATATTTAAATATGGGATACTACGCAAGTATATGTATAGTTATTAAGTAATATAGGTCTTTTTGATTAAGCCCTGAATATCGAACCCATAGGAACAAGACACAATATGCAACTAAAATCAAAATATATTAGATAATAAATTCTACATAAAAAAATATTCTTACTCAAACTTTAGATGCAATAAAAGGAATGAGAGTTCTATTTTTTTTTGTAAATTTTTTATAATTGAAAGCAAAGTAAACACTAACTAAATTTAACTAGATATTTGTAAGATGAAATCACTATAAATAAAATATCTTTTTCCTTATCATAAATTGGTAATAGGTATTGGAATTCTGTTGTGAAAGTATTCAAATTGTATTGTACCAAATAGAAGCAATAATATTTTCACCCTTACTAGAGATGCTATACAGAACATTGTCTATTTTAAAGTTTGAATAGTCTTGAAGGTGGGTTAGGTATGGAAGA
The DNA here is from genome assembly GCA_002079205.1 of Phalaenopsis hybrid cultivar. Taxonomy (NCBI): domain Eukaryota; kingdom Viridiplantae; phylum Streptophyta; class Magnoliopsida; order Asparagales; family Orchidaceae; genus Phalaenopsis; species Phalaenopsis hybrid cultivar. The sequence goes on from JXCR01129160.1 coordinate 11,423, forward strand.
TACTAGCTCTTTCTCCCTCCACCTAGGGGCTAACATCTTGTATCAAAACCTAAAACTATAAATCTAATTGGGGACTTTAGCTTGTCACTCTAAAGTCCTCTAATTCTACACCCTTTAAACTTTATTTCCCTATTTATTTACACTCAATCATATGAATTACATTCTCATTCATATAATCTCATGTGATTCTTATCATTTGTTGACTAAGAAAATATCATCTCGGATCTTACATGTTCTCACAACAGATGTTAACATCTTAATTGGTCAAATCAAGGAGTAAATGAAGTACAAGGTTTCAAATTATCATAAATTATTCCAACATTAAAGATTAATATTTCACATAACTTCCATCCAACACTTAATCACTTATCATTTTAAGGAAAAATATAAAGAAAACTACTCAACATTCATGAAGAAAATACAACCACACTAAAGTTTGAAAGTAGAAATCATGCAAACAAATAAAAAGTCTAAATTAAAACCAAATGTAGTCAAAAAGTTAAGAACTTATCTCAAATCCTCTCCACCAAACTCCAATATCGAGCGCTTAAGCGTGGTAGTTAAAAACATGTTAGAATTTTAGATTTTAGAAGTTTTAACTGTGATTTATTTAGCTTTAATATTGGATAGCAGTTTTGAGACATGCCTAGGAGTTATAAAGGGGTTTAGAGCCTATAAATAGAAGGTTTATGTGAGTATTTATACCACAATTCAATTCTAACACTACATTCTAAGTGAGAAGAGTGAGTTTTGCACTTAAGCTGCGCAGGAAAGGCCCAAAGCCAATCCCAGGGAACAGTAAAGCTTCATAGGGTCTTTCTGTCCAGGTGCAGGTAGTCCGCATCTTCACAGACATGTCTATTTCACCGAGCCTCTCTCCGAGACAGTGCCCAGATCGTTACGCCTTTCGTGCGGGTCGGAACTTACCCGACAAGGAATTTCGCTACCTTAGGACCGTTATAGTTACGGTCGCCGTTCACTGGGAGAGTGATTTGAAGAAAAAGGAGGAAGTAATGAGATAGAAGTTCATTAGTTAGAGTGCATAAGATTTATACAATGGTTTCCTAGCCGTTAGTGTTGAAGGAATAGTGGAGAAAATCACTAAAATTGAGGCTGATGTGGCTTCAATTGAGGCAAAAGTGATGGAAGTTAATGTATATCTAGATCATATGGGATGACAACTTAAGATGCAGTTTAGCCATACCAGTTTTATAGAAGAAGCAGATAAGGCTATGTATTTGAAGAACAAATGAATTGAAGAAGATTCAACCAAAATTATTAATCACCATTCGTTTTATCAGATTTACATTCCAAATGCTAAAGGAGAAACTACTGATAAGCCAGGATTTGTACCACCAAACAGAGAGTGGAGGTAAGTTCATTGTTAGTGTTTGTGTGTTTAGTGTTTCTTTGTTAATGTTAATTGTGTTTAGTGTTTTTGTAATGTTAAGATTGTCTAGTGTTTGTGTTAGGAATTTTCTCATCCAAGACTATTTGGATTGAGAATCTATGTATTGAAAAAGTTTTTAATTGTTCATGAAGGAATAAAAGTTTTTGTTTGTGTGAAATTTTGTGTTATTTTGTGTTGAATCGAATTAGCTAAGATTGGTGAATCTTAAGAAAGAGGAGAGTTGAAAGGGAAGAAAACAGTTATTAAAGAGTTATGAGACCTTGTAGGGTTGGTTGATGTAGGCTAGAAGTGCATTTTATTTAAAATAAAAAATAAAAAATAAAAAAAAATTTGTGCACTGGTGTCTAAGCGCCAAGACCCTACACTTAAGCACTGCCTAAACCAAGAGACGGATGCCAAAGCGCCAAACCATTCGTACTTAAGCGTTGGTTCACATAAATCAGTTGATGAATGGTTTAAAGTGACAATTCAGTCTAAAAAACCCCATTTCTTTCACTCGATGGCGTCCTCTTCCTCTAGGTTTCACGATTTAGAGATTAGGGCATCCCCTAATTTGAAGATTTCTTGGTGGTTTGGAGAAAAATTTGTTAGATTTGATCTTCTAGAGGTAAGAGCTTCACTATTATGTAAAAATTTTTTAGTTTCACCATGTATTTTGAGCACATTATGGATCTACCCAAAAATCACTATTTATGGTGAAAATTTGAGAAAAATTTGTGGAAAATACATATATTTTGTATTTTAAGTTTCTAAGAGTTAAGTTTAATGATTTAGAGTTGAATTTGGGATTTATTGTGAATTTTATATAATTTATTTCGAAATGGCACCAAGGATGAAGAGGAGCAAGGGAGAAGACCAATTTGATTCAAGAAATTTTGTTAGTACGAGAGCCAACATCGATACAGTGATGCACTACAATCAAGAAAATTGATTCTTGAGCATTGTTTCAAGAGTTTGGGAGGATCTGTAGATGATTTGGTTGTTCACCGCTAGTGGGGGCGGTTTTGTTGTTTTTCTGTTGTTCGAGAGTACTATGCAAATCTCCTTGAGGCTGAAGAAGAAGGATTCATGGTTAGAGGAAAGATAGTGCCTTTCTCATTTGAGGTGATAAATCAGTTTTATCATTTTCTTCCGAGGACTTTATTTTTTATTCAAAATATAGTCCAAATGAGGAGAGGTTAGATGAAATTATTTTATCGTTGACTGGAGGAATAGGATTATGGAAAATTACCAATGAAAGGAGAGTAAAGTTCCCCACTTTGAAGTTAGATGCCACTACAAATGCATGACACTCTTTTATTTCTGCTTGTCAGCTGCCTACCAATCATCTTAGTGAAGTGACCCGTGATCGAGCAACTTTGAACTATTGTATTAAGCAGTTCAAGCCCATCGACGTTGGAGCTTTGATTCATAGTGTTATTACCAGTTCTGCCGTGGCTGCTACCACTGGAGGTTTGGGATTCACATCCTTGATCTTTTCATTATGTGAGCAGACTGAAGTTAGATTTGATAGCTGGGAGGAGATATTGCAGCCACTCAAGTCTATTACTAGTGTGAATGTGAAGTCTTATTCACATCATTTGATTTTTGGCTGGAAAAGTGGATTTTCTAGAAGTTCAGCTTCTTCGACATCTCAAGCTTCCACTTCACGTGCTTCTACATCACAGGGTCAGACTTCTGGATTTGATTCTCAGTCACAACTATTGCGGAGGATTTTGGACAATGTTAACTATGTTGCTGATAAGGCATTACATATAGAAAATTTTGCAGAGTATATAGATGGATATATGAGAAGACATAGTGATTATGAGGAAGAATACAACTCATCTATGGAAATCCTCATGAGAGTTAACCAGAGTGTAGTTTTCCCTCAATATCCGAAATATCCATCATATGAGCCTGCAAATACTTGGCATAAAGATGAGAGTGATGCTGTGGAAGATGATGATTAGACTGGTTCCATAGTTTTGTTTAGTTTTTTTATGTGTTGATGTGAACTATTTGTGGTGTAGTTATACTTTACTATTAATATGTTTTGAGTTGTATTTGTTGAGACTGTTAGTTTAGTTAGACATTGTTGTGATGTAATTTTGTTTTTGTGGTAGTAATTGTGTTAATTGTGTTGTCTAGTGTATTTATTTAGTTTGTGTTGAACTTTGTTCTAAATCATAGGAAGGTTTAGAATATTGCTAACTTTTACTTAAAAACTTCATGCTTAAAATTTTTCAATTTACTGCCAGATATTTTCTTTATGTTGCAGTTGTGAATGTTTGTTAGTGTGTTTGTTTGCTTTTTATGTTATCCTCCACTACATAGAAATCTAATGAATTTCTATATATTAAGTAAATTTATATTTGATCAATTTAATTATTACTCCTATTTTTAACTTTTGTACTTGTATATTATGATATAAAATTTCCTGTTAGCATGTTATTTTTAAGTTTCATTCCTGTCAATATATACATATGATGTTTAAATGATTTATTTTATTAAAAATTTAAGTTTGGGAGAGGGGATGAAAAATTTCCTAAAAACTTGAAATTTATTTGTTCTCAAATGTATTTCAAATAAATTTGATTTTGATCTGAAAAAAATGATCATTTATATGAAGTTATATTAGGGAAGTAAGATTTTGAGTATAGAAATAAGAGAACTTAGTTAAAATTTATAGTAATGAAGAAAAACTTAAAGTTAAAAGTTTTTAGTGTGGAAATGATAAATATAGTGTAACTATCTTTAATAAAAGAAATTGTAATTTTGAAAAATATAGAAGAATTAGACTTTTACTTTCAAATCTTAAATTTATTTTATTGAATGTAATTTTCAAAAACTATTATTATGTTTTTTAAGTGAAGGAAATATATCAACTCTTTGCTTTGAGAAAGGAAGAGTGGAATTCAAAATCATTAAAGGCCTATCTAGATATAGTAATCGTTGTCTATAAAAAAGTTGAAAAAGGGAGGAGAAGCTTGAGGATTGGTGCCTAATCAAAAATTGGTTCCACATCTGATCTTTTTGAAGTATAAAACTTGAGAAACTCTTAAGCTTAAGTATATAATATAGTAAGTAAAATTATTCTTGATAAAAAATTTTGAGTAGAGATGATAGAATGCCTAAACTCTATATTTGGAGAATCTATAATATTTATGAACTAGATAGAAAATCATATTTTCAGACTTTTTAACATTAAAAAATTTCTAAACTCTAAGTTGGTCTCATTTACTAGTATTTTTTCTAAATTGTACTACTATATTTCTACATAAAAATTTTAGAAACTCCTAAAGAAACTCATATACATCATCTACTTATTTAGTTTTTAAAAGATTGAAATGTCACTTGAGGACAAGTAACATTTGAAGTTTCGGGGATTTTGATACACCTAAAATATATAGTCTTTTTGTACACATTTCTATACCTATTTTGAGATATTGCGCTTAATGAAAGGTATTTGTGTGTTTTTCTTTCAGGTACAATCAAATGGATAAAAAATAGTAAGATTAGTGAAAAAGGATCAAATTTGGAGCAAAATGAAAAAGGTGCAAAAATAATGTGAGGTACCTAAGCGCCCAGGACTGACGTTTATGCGTCAGTTAAGCAGAGAGAGCCACGCCTAAGCACCAGATACACCGTACTTAAGCGACATAAGTAGTTATTTGATGATTCATTGAATTTGGAAGAATTTTTAAAGAGGTGTTTGAAGCAACCCTTGGTAAACGTGGGAAATAGTTCATGGACAGAAAAATTCATTTGATTGGCTTTTGAAAGAAGGATACTTCTAGAAGATTCATTGAATGGAGACACTTTTTTAAGAGACACCAATGCACCCCTTGGATTTTTATTAAAGAATACTTGGATCATCAAAGGAAGAGGCCATTCACAGCCAACTGCCAATCATCCATCCATTCCAAGTAACCGCCGATGACCACCTTTTCTTTTTTATTTTGATTTTTAGTTTTTATTGTGAGTGAAGGAAGAGAATTCAAAGGAACTTCAAGATATTTGGTGGAGAGGATTTGAGATAAGTATCCGCTTAGTGACTACATTTTGTTTTAATTTATACTTCTTATTTTTATGCATGATTTATACTTTTAAACTCAAGTGTGGATGTGTTTTCTCCATGAATTCTAAACAGTTTTCTTTATCTTTTTCCTTAAAATGTTAAGTGATTAAGTATTGGAAGGAAGTTGTGTGAAGTATTAGACTTTAATGATGGATAAAGTTGTGATGATTTTAAACCTTATACTTCATTTACTTCTTGATTTGGTCAATTAAGATGTTAATATCTGTTATGAGAATATGTAAGATTCAATATGGTATTGTCTCTGTCAACAAATGGTAAGAATCGTATTTGATTTCATGGATGAGGATGTAGTTCGTGTGGTTGAGTGCAAATAAATAGGGAGATAAAGTTTGAAGGGTGTAGAAGAGTGACAGGCTAAAGCCCCCAATTTGATTTATAGTTTTAGGTTCTGATACAAGATGTTAGCCCCCATGTGGAGGGAGGAGAAGGAACTTTAAGTGAGAGCTAGTATCTTTCCTACTTAATCGATCTTTAGGACTATTCAAACTATAGATTAGCCAACATTCTTTATAGCATATCTAGTAAGGGTAAATAATATGATTGCTCACATTTTGCATAACACAATTAGAATACTTTGACAACAGAATTTCTATACTTGTTACTGATTCATGATAAGGAAAAAAATATTTTATTTATATTGCATTCATCTTGCAAGTATTTAGTTAAGATAATTAGTTGTTTGCTTTATTTTCAATTATAAAAAAATTACAAAAATAATCAAATTTTCATTCCTATCTTAGTATCTAGAGTTTATGTAAGAATATTTTGCTAAATATAATTTTGTTATCGAATTTCTTTTTTTTGTAAAGTAGCATATCATATATATCCCTGTGGGTTCGACATTCGGGGCTTAATAAAAAATTCCTATATTACATGATAACGATACATATACTTGCATAGTATCCCATAATTAATTATTATAAATTTATTCTTATTGCTTCATAATGAAAATTTTACCTAATTTTGCTTAGGATCAAGTTTTTGGCTTTATTGCAAAGTAAAAATCATTATTACAGAAATTAAGCATATAATCACATACATCACATTTAACATCCATATAGAATATTGGGATCACGCCTGAAGCACCAGACTACTGCCTGAAGCTCCATTTTCCAAAGAGCTGGTGCTTGAAGCGCCAAAATCGATGCTTGATGCGCCGCAATGACCGAAACAACTTAAGACGCTTCAAAAGGCAATTTTTTGTGGTTTTTACCGGGTTTCCTTCCTAATAACTCCCAAAAAATGATTCCCAAACCTATTTTAGAATGGAAAAAGAAGGAAGAGTCAACATTTTTCAAATCAAATGGCTTCCTACTCTAATGAAATAATGAGATATCAAATTTTCAACCAGATGAAGTTCATCAATTTCAATGTGCGGAAGTTATATGATCATGTTCTTATGAAGAAGAGGCTAATAAAGGAGAGGGGACTTGTAAATTGAGGCTTCAACACACCGAATACTCTAGTGGAGGAGATTATTGCACAGAGTCACTGGGAAGTGATGTGCTATATGATGCGGGTAGATTTAGTATGTTAATTTTGTAAATATTTTTCAATATTACAAAATACACACTCACATACAACAGTAAATATGAAAATTAATCCCAACAAAAATAAATTTAATGAAAATAGTTTTATCTTTTAAAAATCTTTAAACTGCCAAATCCCGTAAAAATAACACAAGTATATGTATCGCTCAAGTAATAAAAGGTTCTAATAGAGTTCTAGATATTGATCCCACAAGGAAGTTGGAAATGCCTATGAGTAAATTCTTATAATTATAATATAAACTACAATTTTAAACTACAAAAGTGAAATGAAAAATTTAAATATATAGTAATAGAGTGAATGCTAAATAAAATTCAGTAAAAAGTCAAAGCTAATTAAACTAATTGCTAAACTTTTAAAGAAAAATTATGAAAACAAAACAATATTTTTGAGATGAAGAGTTCAAATTTAAGAAACCATCCTTCCCCTTTACGATNTCAAATGAAGAGCTGTTCAGCCTTTGTTCTCATCTTTAACATATTCTTCCAAGTTCTAGAATCCCCCAATCTATTGGTCACAAGAGAAGGATGTTGATCTTTGCAGTATTTTCCTTTCAGAAATTTCGCCCAAATTGAAGTCTGTGCTCTAAAGATAACCCAAAGTTTGCAAAAATTAGTTTGGTTAATCTACTTGAAGCTTTTAAACCCCAGACCTCCAGCTCTAGCACTGCCACAAATACTTTGCCATCTCACACAATGCACTTGCTTTCTCTGGCATGCCCACAAAAATCTATTGAAAGTTCTTTCAAGTGAGGTTTGGATGGATTTCTTCATAACAGAAACCTGAGATAAGTAAGATGGGAGAACTGTCAAGTTGCTTTTAAGGAGAGTAATTCTTCCCCCATTGGAAAGAAAAGTATTGGACCAACTGTTGAGTTTATCTTGGACTTTAAGAAGAATATCATCAAATTGGACTTGCCTAGTCCTCCCTTTAATCAATAAGGTACCTAAGTATTTCAGAGGTAGAGAGCTGGAGCAAAAGCTAGTGAAATCTAAAATCCAGTGTTTGATTTTAGGCTTCACCCATTTACTGAAGACAACCTGGCATTTCTGTTTATGAAACATCATCCCAGAGCAATCTTGGAAGTTCTTCAGGCATTGAAAAAATAATTTGACTGTGGGATTAGTTGCTTTTGCAAATATAATAACATCATCAGCAAAAGGCTAAATAGTTAACTACAATGTTAGATTTGTGGTTATATAAAGAGTGAGGAACTTTGACCATAAGTTGATTCAGTAGTTTAGATAAGTAATCAAATGCAAGTGTGAAGATAGTAGGGGATAAGGGGTCACCTTGCTTGATTCCTCTAGTAGCAGTGAAGAAACCATGAAACTTCTCATTAATGAAAATGGATTGATGATTATTTGACAGCCACCTTAGGATCAGGGAAATAAAGGATTGAGAGAAACCCCTAGCAGACAGCACCTCCATAATGAAGTCCCAATTAATGGTATCATAAGCCTTTTGGATATCAAGTTTGAAAATAAGATTCCCTCTTCTACAATGTTTGTCCAGGTCCAGAACTAGTTCTTGAGCCAAGAGAACATTTTTCACTATGCTTCTTCCTTGCACAAAGGCCGATTGATTTTCACTGATAAGATGAGGTAAATGAGGCTACAATCTGTTGGAAATGATTTTGCTAAAAATTTTAGATAGAAAATTTTTGAGATTGATTGGCCTGAACTGATCCCAAGAGAGCTTGGAATTGTTTTTGGGGATTAAAATAATGGTAGAGTAGTTAAAATAGTTAGGCAAATTCATCCCTTTGAAGAAGAATTGTACTACCTCAATTACATCCCCCTTGGTGATCTTCCAAGTTTTTTTGTAGAAATTAGCTGAGAATCCATCTGGGCCAGCAACTTTGGAGCTGTCAATTGAGTTCAGGGCTGACCAAATTTCCAATTCCCCAGGGATAGAGTCCAATTTCAGATTTCTCGTATATCCCTGATCAAACAGATCTTGATAGATTGGTAATCTGGTGAAAGGAGGTTGAGTGAATAAAGTTTGAAAATACTGGATGGCACTTGCTGCAATTAAATCTTCAGAAAGTATCCAATTCCCTAATGGATCTTTAATCTTGTGAATGGTATTACATCTCCTCCTATAGTTGATACAAGCATGAAAGTACTTAATAATTTTGTCCCCTTCACAGAATCTAGTTTTTGCAGCCTTTTGAGCATAGAATTCCTCCTGCATACAAATAGCATTCATCAACTTTTCATTAGCCAGCAGTAAATTTAATTTAGTATATGGATTGTTTTGAAGCCTAGCCTCCATTTCAAGCACTTCCTTATTAGCCTCCTTAACTCTCAAGTTAACATCCTCTACCACATTCCAATTCCAATTAGATAAATGCTTGTCGATCTTATTTTGCAACAACCACAGTTTGATCAATGGGTTAGAGTGATAGCACTCTCTCCGCCCAAAGGATATTTGATTAAGAAAATTAGTATGAGAGGACCACATGTTGAGATATCTAAAGTTGGCTTTGTGCTTGACAGAAGATGCAGAAATGGTGATGAGTAAAGGCCTATGGTCAGATCCTGTCATGCTGAGATGTTGGACAAAGGTGTGTGAAAATTCATTCAGCCACAGAGAATTAACTAGGATTCTATCCAATCTTTCCCATAAAAGGTCCTCTCCTCCAACTAAACTTGGGTCCAGTGAAACTAAGATCAAATAAGCCAGCCAAGCTGATGTTGTCATTAAAGATATATATATATATATATATATATATTATTTTGTGTTAAATAGGAGCAATCCTATTCTTTACCCTCTTCCGAGTGCATAAAGAACATTGACTAATCCAGAGCTCAGTCCCTAATTCCATCGTTAGGCTAGGAGGACACTGGCTGCCACTCCAGAGCTCCCACTTCCCCCTCACTTGAGGGCTAACAATCTCGCATTAGTTTCCAATCAACTGGACCAAATTGGGGATTTTAATATGTCACCTTAAAATCTTCAATTTTGCATCCAACAAAGTATATTTCCCTATTTATTTTCTCTCAACTCCATGGATGACATCGTCTCCCATGAAATCAAATGTGATTCTCCCTATATTGCAGAAATCATAGCCCTTTTGGAACATATGTTTCTCAAAACATTTTAACAATTTAATTGGCTAGATCAAAAAGTATATGAAGATCGGAGTTTAAATCATCACAAATTATTATCATTTAAAACTGTATAAAACAAAATCAATTATTCACAAAATCACATCTCAAAGTAGGGATAAGGATAAATAAGACTACTCAGAATTCATAAGAAGGATATAAAAAAACATGGATTTCATATATAAAAACAAGTTCACAAAATAAAAGAAATAAAATACAGTTTTAAATTAAATACAGAACTTATCTCACAATCCTTCCCAATAAAATCACTAGAAGTTCTCTTCAAGCCTTTCTTTCTTTACAAGCACTCTAAATTCTCTCTTAAAAATTTAATGAAGAAGAAATCTCTTACCTTCCCTCTCCTCTTACAATTCTTGAAAAAAATCTTCAAGCCCTTGACTTTCTCTCTCTCTCTTACTTATTCGCACCCCTCAGGCCAAACACGTTTCTCTCCAAAAACTGTCTTTTATTAAAAGCTGCCTCCCTCCAAAAAAATTCAAAATTCCCTCCAAAATTCTATCCAAAAGTCAACCCTTTTGAATTTAAAAGACATGTCCATTAATCCAAGAGACATATCCCTTTATAAAAGAACCTTCCAAAGTGTCTAGATGTATTGAAACACTCTAAGGGGTGTTTAGAACAAGTTTTCATTTGGAAATTCACGCAAAATTCATCCTTAACCACCTTAATCCGCAAAAATTCTTCTCTGGTGCATCTGGTGTTGGCTCTGGCGCATCTGACGCCAACTTGCTTAAGACCGCTATGTTATGGGTTTTGGCGCTTCAGGCACCAAATCTGGCGTATCTAGCACTAGCTCTTTGTCAAGTGGCACTTCTGGCATCAATCTGGCACATCAGGTGCCAACTCTCTATAAAATGGTTCTTCTGGTGCCAATTTGGCACATCAGGTGCCAAAATTCCCAAAATTTGTTGTTTTGACTCCAAATTTCATCATTTTTGCTAGTTTTGCTCCAAATGCCTAAAATTGATATACCTACAATAAAAAAATGAAAATACCCTTCTTCAAAGTGCAATATCAACAAAAAAAGCATAAAATGTATACTTAAAATAATGTATTATTTTGGTGTATCAAAATCCCCCAAACTTAAATGTTACTTGTCCTCAGGTGACACTTTTACTACATAAAAGCATATGGCTTAGGATAGAGATTAACTTATAACTCCTATAATGTAGTTTAATAAATAAAATAGTAATATTTAAGAAAAATTTTTAATAATTTAGATTAAAACTCTAAGTCTAAGAGTACTTAGTAATCAAATTTAAGATTTCTGAATCTCTATTCATTTCAAGAAAAATTGCAATTTGTCATATCAAGGATATTTAAAACATTCATATGAAAAAGAACTTCATAAAAACTTTACTAGTAATGTTATTAATACTCCAATACAAGTTTAGAAAACGTAATAAAGTCTTCCTTAAGCTGATTCAAGTGAAGCCAATTTTTTATTATGCTTCTCCTCAAGCTTCTCCTCACTCATTTTTCTTTTCTTTTCTTTTTCTTTTCCCATTTTTTTTTTATTTTTCTTTTAAGATCTTTTCAATCCTATCTTTTCTTTTCTTTTCAAGTGAGGATTACTATATCCGGATAATCTTTAATAATTTTGAACTTCACTATCCTCTTCTTAAAGTCAAAAATCCTTACATTTCTTCACTTAATAAATTCATATTAGTTTATGATTTTTCATGAAGTTTCATTCTTTTCTTCTTACATGAAACCTTAAAATTCTTAATACTTCAAAAATATAATTTCCTTTACTTTAAATAGAAAAACATAGTCTTCTCTTTTCATACCAAATATCTTTAACTTTAGAATTGACCTTTGTTATTAAAAACTTTTACCTAAATTTACCATAATATTCATAAACATAAGTATAGTCATTTAAAGTTAAATCTTAATATCTCAGGTCTTGTTAAATAATTTTAAAACTATAGTTAATTGAGGACAAATAAATTTAGTTTACTTATTTTTTAAAAGAAATTTTTCTTTCCCCCAAACTTAAATTTTTAAGTAATTTAAGAATGTGTTAGCACAAAATTTAGTTGGTGAAAGAAAACAGTAAATGCATAAAAATAAAAACAAACAGGTAGAGGATTTCTGAGTATGAAACTGGCTCTAGTATACTGCAGGTACTAATTTTAAAATTCATACAGGCTTTAAAGCACTAAATGAAATATAATATATTTTAAAGGATTTGCTAAAAATTAAAAATAGAAACAAAAACTAAAAATACTAAAAATGCAGAAAAAGTAAAAATCTACTGTTACTATTACAATTTAGGTCCACAACACAAAATGAAATTTTTTACCACAACTATTTTAAATGACATCAACTAACAACATAATCAAAAATAACAAACAAACAAACAAAATAAACTAAACTCTTAAGAATATCAGCCCTCATCGCCTTCCCCATCTTCTTCTTCTTCTTCTTCTTCTTCTTCTTCTTCTTCATCATGAATAGGAGCATAAGGAGTGAAGCTTAGGCAAGTTAGAAATTCCACATTGCATTCACCCCTAAGATACCTAACCATAGCTTCTTCAAAAGCTATATAAAGTAATATAGTATATGTTAAATAAAAAGTAGTCAAAAGATAAAGTTAATTAAATTAATTGCTAAACTTTCAAAAGTAAAATTACAAAAACTAAATAATTTTTTTGTGACAAAGAGTTCAAATTTAAGAAAGCATCATTCTCCTTTACAATGAGTATATGGATTGTGAAGAAAGTAAAATCATTTGAATATATATATATATATATA
>JXCR01129160.1:33668-50137 GCA_002079205.1 Phalaenopsis hybrid cultivar
TATATATATATATATATATATATATATATATATATATATATCAAACCATGTGATCAGTTTTAGAGAGTATGTAATATTCAAGAAGAAATTAAATGCCTCTAAATTTTAATTTAGAAATTGAAATTTTGATGCATGGGGATTGGATTTTATGGGACCATTTATACCCTCATTCAAAAATATATACATATTGATTGCAGTGTATTATGTTTCAAAATGGATTGAAGCAATCATACCTTAATGTGATGCTCGGAGTGTTTCAAAATTTTTAATTAAAAATATTTTTACAAGATATGGAATGTTAAGAGTAATTATTACCGATGGAGGATCTCATTTTAGAAATGCATCAGTTGCAAGATTGGTGCAAAAATATAATATAGTGCATAAAGTTGCAACTGCTTATCATCCCCAGATGAGTGGTTTAGTAGAAGTATCTAATCGTAACATTAAGAGAATTTTGGAAAAGAGTGTTAATCCTAGTAAAATAGATTGTTCTACTAGATTAGATACTGCATTATGGTCATATAGGACAACCTATACGGCACCTATAGGAATGTCCCCTTATAGATTAGTTTTTAGGAAGAATAGTCACTTGTCAGTTGAATTAGAGCATAAAGCTTATTGGTCTATAAAAGAATTCAATTTCAATTTGAAAGAAGCTGGTGAGAAAAAATTATTACAATTGAATGAGCTTGACGAAATCAGAAATGAATCTTACGATAGTGCAAGGATTTCTAAGGAAAAGATGAAAGAATGGCATGATTGAAAGATAATAAAAAGAAAATTTGAACCTGGATAGGAATTTTTATCATACAATACATAATTGAAATTATTTCCTAGAAAATTGAAGTATAGGTGAAAAGCGTCATTCAGAGTTCTAAAAGTTCATCCCTATGGGGCAGTTAATATTGAAGACCACAAGACTGGAAGAATATTTAAAGTGAATGGATATAGAATGAAATCATATTTTGATGGTCAAAGACCAGATTTTAGAGAGACAGTAATGTTGGGTCACCCAGAATAAGACTGAGAATCTCGGGCTGGTGACATTAAACCAAGCATTTTGTGGGAGGCAACCTATTTGTATAGTTTTTTAGTTCATTTTTTAGTTTGTTTTGTTTGAAATATTTCATGTAAAATTATTTTTATGTATTTAAGTAGTCTAAGTATATGATAAAATATTTAAAAACATCTTTATTTGCCTAATTTTATGGAAAAATTGAGAATTTATTGGATTGAAATCAAAACGACAAAAATTTTGGAACTTGTGCATGATGCACCACTTTTCAGAGAGCTGGCGCATGATACCCCGTGAGTTTAAAAATGTTTAAAATGTGTCAAATGGCGGTATTTGGCGGTTTTTGATAGTTTATTCTCCATTTAACTCCTAAAAACCGACTCCAAACCATATTTTAGAGGGGAAAACGAGGGAAGAGTCGCCATTTTTCAATTCCTATGGATTTCCACTCTGGAAACTTCGCTATATTTGGAATTTTCAACCAGAGAAAGTTCATTAGTTTTGATGCACAAAAATTACATGATCGAGTTCTAGTGAAGAGGCTTATCAAAGAAAGGCATCGAGGATTCAACATGTTGAATACTCGAGTAGAAGAGATTATTGCGTAGATGCGTTGGGAAGTGCTTTGCTACACTACAGCCATTGTTATCGTTCTCTTAGTAAAAAAATTTTATGCAAATCTTCATGGGATCAACCAAGGAATGATTTACGTGTGTGGTAGGTTTGTTCAATTCACTCCTTCAAGAATAAATGAGATGTTTATGATTAAGTGTGCCTATATGCCATTATGCAAACTTTACCCCTACAAGAGAGAATATGAATGAACTCTACCGCTACCTTACAGATTAAGATGCTAATTGGTAAACCAGAGATGATGAAAATGTATGTTTTCCTTCATCATTTTTCAATCCAGTTTCAAAAGCCTGACACTTCTTTATTGCATCGAAATTGCTGCCTACCATGAAAGTTAGTAAGGTCACTAAGGAGAGTGTCATTCTAAATTATGGCATTCAAATCAAAAAACCTATTGATTTTGGAGATATTATTCTAAAATTAGTTTTGGGTTTGGTTGTAAATGGACCTGCAACTGGACTGGGACATCCATCCACTATTTTCTTACTTTGTAGTTAATTGCAAGTATTCTATGAAAGTTGGGAAAAAGTGCTACTTTCTTGGAAGTCAATGGATCCAGAAGTCTACTGCAATTGTATTGGAATGGGAGTTGAAAATGATATGAATGTACTGATGGTTTAAGGTTCTCAGAATTCATCACCTGTTTAGCCCTACTACAACTCAAGTGCACTTTCAAAAAGGATTAAGAAGATAGAAAAAAGATGTACAGAATCTCATGCATGTGATAGGGAATATTACTGAAATACTGGATCATCTGGATTGGAGACTGAAAGAATATTTTGAACATACAAGGCATATTGAATATGGATTGGTACATATGTTCAAGAAACATGCTTGGATTGAGGAAAATTCAACTGATGAATTTTCATTTTGACCCTTCTATAATTTGTATGTGCACTACCAATCGATGGGAGATATCTAGGAGGACGATAGTGAAGATGATGTTTGATCTTAATTTATGCACGAAATGTTTTGTGTAGTACAGTTTGTTTTTGTTTGTTGTGTTGAATTGCATTTCCTTTCTAATGAATACTATCTATGTTTATATTTGAATTTTGACGTTTAGATTTCAGTTTTAGAACACTGAATTTGATGTTTGTTGGCTTGAAAAATGTTAGTTTGTAATAGCACTGATTTTATATATAAATGTTAGTTTTGTGTTGTTTGTTAAAGTTAGATGTTAGTGTAATGTTTATATATTCTTAAAAAGGTTTATTTGATTCAAATAGAGGTTGATGTAAAGCGGTACGGAGCAGATTTCCACAAAAATTGAAATCTGAAAAATTTAGCTCTAACGCATGATGCACAAATTTACAGAGCCTTGGCGCATGATGTGTCAAAGGTCCGAACATACCATATTTCCTAGAAAATAGTGAAATCACACAGAGAAACTACATTTTTGCAACTTGAGTCATCTTCTACCTCAATACCTTGGTCAAGGCATCACATTGTGGGCAAAAGAGAAGGATTTGAAGGCTAAAAACTATAGATTTCATCTTCTCTTGGTAAGAGCTTCACTTTAAATCATAAATTTTTTATTTTCACCATGGATTTTGGGAGATCCAAAAATTGGAATTTTTTATAAAAATACTTGTAGAAAACTCATGGTGAAAAGTTCCTTACCAAATAACCTTGCTTGAGGAGTTAGATTTTTTATTTAGTAATTTATTTGAACTATATTTGGATTTTTGTAGAATTTTCAAATGGCTCCCAGAGTTAAGAGAGGAAGGACATCCGAGGACTTTGACGCATGAAGATTTGTTAGTTTCAAAGCCCAACATAGTTACAATACTCAAATGGAGACCAAAGCATTATTCAAGGGCGGGCGTTTGGAAACCCGGGTGGGGAGGTCGAAAGACTGCTTCTTGCCAGGAATTGGGAAAGATTCTGTTACTTTGTTGTTGTGGCAATTGTCCAATTGGTTCGGGAGTTTTATGCAAACTTGAGAGTCACTATTGAAGATCACATCTTAGTTAGAGGTAAACAAGTTGAATTTACTGCTGATCGGATCAATATTTTTGATGGTTTGAGGGGTGTATTTTTCGATGAATATGCTGCATTTGTGATGATTGATTCATCATTGGAGGAAGTGATTGCATTTTTGACTGATGGAAGAGGGGAATAGAAGATTAATAATAACAAGATAGCTAACTTTCATGCTTCCTTGTTGACTTTTTTATGCCAAATTATTGCCAACAAATCATTTGGCTGATGTTACTAAAGATAGAGTTGTACTCAACTATTGCATTCAGAACATGAAGGAAATAGATGTGGGTGCACTTATAGTTCAGCATGCTCAAAGTATTGCTGGTAGTTGTACAGCTGGAGGATTGGGATACCCTGCCTTGATTTTCACTTTATGTGAACAATCAGGAGTAGAATCCTACAGAAATGAATAGAGATTGCAGCCACAAAATCCGATCAGGAGACATATGATTCAGAGAGTAGAATCATTTGTTGAGTCTAGAAGTGGAAGAAGGGATATGCCCTCTACATCTACTGCAGGGGCATCTACTACTAGATATGTATCACTTGAAGGTATTATGGATCAACTAATGGTTCAACAGATGGATACAGTAAATATTCAAATTCAATTAGGAGAGATAGGAGCAAGGAATGCTTATAATGATGAATATTAGCAGACGAGAGTTCAACATGATCTTGAATGCCATGGTAAGACATCTTAGGAGTGAACTTAATGTGGACTTTCCTACTTGCCCCAGTTTCACTTCCTATACTCCCATTCATGATGATGATGAAGAAGAGGGAGAATCAGATGATGAAGAGGAAGGAGATGAAGATTGATGTTTTATGAGTCTATTTTAGTTTGTTTTTTTATGCATGTTTGTTGTTTGTGTTTATATTGGGATGTACTTTTATTTCAAACTTGTCATAGTAAAAGACTTTTTATGTTGTTTTGTGAACTGAATCTGTAATAATAATTGTAGATTTTCACTTTTTTTGTATTTTTTGTATTTTCAATTTAGTTTGTCAGTATAGTTTTTCAGTTTTTGTATTTATGTTTTTAATTCTTAGCAAGTTCTCTAGAATATATTATGTTTTATTTAATTCTTTAAAGTCTATATGTAGTTTTACAGTTAGTACCTACAGCATACCAGAGCCCAGTTTCATAGTCAGAAATCCTTTACAGGTCAATTTTTATTTTCACGCATTTACTGTTTTCTTTCACCTGTTAAATTTTATATTCAAAATATTTTTAAAGTCATTTAAAACTTAATTTTAGGGGAAAGAAAAATTTATTTTGAAAAGTAGTAAACTAAATTTTATTTGTCCTTAATTAACTATATTTTTAAAAAATTATTTAACATGGCCTGAGATATTAAGATTTAAATTTAAATGACTATACTTATGTTTATAAGTATTATGGTAAATTTAGGTAAAGAGTTTTTAATAATAAAGTTCAATGCTAAAGTTGAAGATATTTGATATAATATGATAAGACTATGTCTTTCTATTTAAAGTAAAGAAAATTGTATTTTTGAAGTGTTAAGAATTTTAGAATTTCATTCAAGAAGAAAGGAATGAGACTTTATGAAAAATCATAAACTAATATGAATTTATAAAGTAAAGAAAGGTATAGAGTTTTGACTTTGATAAAAGGATAGTGAAGTTTAAAATCATAAAGGCTTTCCAGATATAGTAATCCTCACTTAGAAAAAGAAAATAAAAGAAAGGATTGAAAAAATCCTAAAAGAAAAAAAAAAGAAAGAAAAGAAAAATAAGTGAGGAGAAGCTTCAGGAGACGCCTAATCAAAAATTGGCTTCACTTGAATCAACTTATGGAAGGAGTTTTATGACATTTTCTAAACTTATACTGGAGTATTAGTAGCATTCCTAGTAACGTTTTCATGAAGTTATTTTTCATATGAACGTCTAAATGTCCTTAATATGACAAATTACAATTCTTCTTGAAATGAATAGAGATTCAAAAATCTTAAATTTGATTGCTAAGTATTCCTAGACTTTGAAATTGAATCTAAGTTATTAATGGCACTTTCTTAAATTTTATTACTCTATTTATTAAACTAAAGTATAGAAGTTACAAGTTACACTAAAGTATAGAAATTTTATTACTCTATTTATTAAATGTCCTTATTATGAATAGAAATTGAATCTAAGTTATTATGGCATTTTCTAAACTAAATTTTATTGCAGCCATATGCTTTTATGTAATAAAAGTGTCACTTGAGGACAAGTAACATTTAAGTTTATGGGATTTTGATACACCAAAATAATATTTTGTTTAAAGTACCACTTTTTATGCTTATTTTTGGTGATATTGCATTTTAAAGAAGGGTATTTTTGTGTTTTCGTTGCAAATATATCATTTTTAGACATTTAGAGAAAAAATGGCAAAAAGGATGAAATTTGGAGAAAAAAGAGCCAATTTTGGATTCTGGCGCATGATGCACCAAAATCTAGAGAGCTAGCCCATCATGCTCCAGTGACGACATTTTCAAATTAAGGTGGTTTGAGACAAATTTTGTGTGAATTTTCAAAGGGACACTTGTTCTACACACCACTTGGAGTAATTCAATGCATCTAGACACTTTGGAAGGTTCTTTTATGAAAGGATATGACTCTTGGATCAAATGACACATCTTTTGAATTCAAAAGAGTTGACTTTTGAGGAATTTTTTGAGGGAATTTTAAATTCTTTTCAAAAGGAGGAAGCAAAAAATAAAAAAAAAAGACTTGAAGAGGCAAAGATTGGGGACAAAAGGAAGGCTTTAGGGTGTGGCGTGAGAAAGTGAGTGAGAGACGAAGAGATTTTCTTCTAGATTTGTTCGAGGAGAGGGAAGGTGAGCAATTTCTTCTTCATTGCATTTCTAAGAGAGAATTGGGAGTGATTGTAAAGAGAGAAAGACTTGGAGAGAACTTCTAGGGATTTTTCTTTGGAAGGATTGTGAGATAAATTGTAGTTTTATTTCTTTTGTTTTGTAAACTTATTTTTATATATGAAATTCATGTTTTATCCTATCCTTCTCATGAATTCTGAGTAGTCTTTTTTATCCTTCTCCCTACTTTGAAGATATGCTTTTGTGAAGTATAGATTTTGATTTCTACAGTTTTAAATGATAATAATATGTGATTATTTGAACTCCGATCTTCATTTACTTTTCGATCTGGCCAATTGAAATGTTAAAACTTGTTGAGAGACATATGTTCTGAAAAGGGATATCATTTCTACAACATAGGGAGAATCACATTTGATTTCATGGGAGAGTATGTCATCCATGGGAGTGGGTGCAAATAAATAGAGAAATATACTTTTGTTGAATGCAGAATTGGAGATTTTAAGGTGACAGATTAAAACTCCCAAATTGGTTCAGTTGATTGGAAACTAATGCAAGATTGTTAGGCCTCAAGGGAGAGAGTAGTGAGAGCTTTGGAGTGACAGTTGGTATCCTCTCAGCCTAACCACAGAATTAGGGACCAAACTTTAGATTAGTCAATGTTTTTTCTAGTACTAGGAAGAGGGTAAAGAATAGGATTGCTCCGATTTAGCACAAAACAGTTTATATATATTTTTTCAAATGATTTTAATTTCTTCACAAACCATATAGTCATTGTAAAGGGGAAAGATGGTTTCTTAAATTTGAACTTTCCGTCACAACAAAAACTTTGTTTAATTTTCACAATTTTTCTTTTGAATGTTTAGTATTTAATTTAGTTTAATTTCTGTAATCTTACATCTGCATTGTAGTTAGCATTCACCTGACTAGTCAACTTTCAAATTTTGCACTTTAATTTTTTTTTGTTTTCATTATAAAATTATTTCCATAATTTACTTTAAGATTTTCTAACTTCCCTGTGGGATCGATATCTAGGACTCCATTAAAGCCTGAAGCGCCATTTTCTAGGTTGGCGCCTGAAGCACCATTTTTTTAGAGAGCTTCCACCTGAAGTGTTATTATATAGAGAAGCGGCGATTGAAAATCCAGAATCGGTGCCTGAATCTCCAGAACCCAAAACAGCATGAACTTAAGTAACTTGGCACCTGAAGCATCAGAATTAGCGCCTGAGGCACAGAGGTGATATAATATGGATTAAGGCAGTTTGAGAAAAATTTTGAGTGGATTTTGATGGCTTCAAATGTTTCAAATGCTCTATGGAGTGATTCAATGCATCTAGATACTTTGGAAGTCTCTCTAATGAAGCGATATGTCTCTTGAATGAATGAACATGTCTTTTGGGATTAAAAAGGTGTGATGTTTGGAGAGAATTTAAGAGGGAATTTTGAATTTTTTTAGAGAGGAGGTAGTCAATAATTAAAAGGAGAGGAGTCTAGGGCTGAAGAGAGGTTCAGTTACAAGAGAAAAGAGGCAAGAGAGAGAGGGAGTGAGGGACTTGGAGATTTTCTTTTAGGGTTGTAGAGGAGAGGAAAAGTAAGAGATTTCTTCTTCATTACATTTCTAAGAGAATTGAGAGTGCTTGTAAAGAGGGAAAGGGCTTAAAGAGAACTTCTAGGAATTTGCTTGGGAAGGAGTTTGAGATAACTTGTGTCTTTTATTTCTTTGTTTTGTAAACTTATTTTTATATATAAAATATGTGTTTTGTTGTTTCCTTCTCATGAATTTTGAGTAGTCTTCTTTATCCTTATCCCTATTCTGAGATATGGTTTTGTGAAGAATTGATTTTGTTTTATACTGTTTTAAATGTCAATAATTTGTGATGATTTGAACTCTGATTTTTATTTACTTTTTGATCTGACCAATTGAAATGTTAAAATGTGTTGAGAAACATATGATCCGAAAGGGCTATGATTTCTAGAACATAGTGAGGGTTACATTTAATTCAATGGGTGAGAATGTAATTCATGGGGTTATATGCAAATAAATAGGGAAATATACTTCGTTGGATGCAGAATTGGAGATTTTAAGGTGACATATTAAAATCCCCAATTTGGTCTAGTTGATTCAAAACTAATATGAGATTATTAGCCCTCAGGAAAAGGAGAAGTGAGAGCTCTAGAGTGAGAGGCGGTATCCTCCGAACCTAACCACAGAATTAGGGACCAAACTCTGGATTAGTCAATGTTGTTTATACACTTGAAAGAGGGTAAATAATACGATTGCTCTTATTTGGCACAATAGAATTTTACAATTAATTTTAAATGATTTTAATTTCATTACAATCCATATACTCATTATAAAGGGGAAGGATGCTTTATTAAATTTGAACTCTTCATCCCAGAAACTTTATCTAGTTTTTAAAAGTTTACTTTTGAAGTTTAGCAATTAGTTTAGTTAACTTCGTTTTTTTAAACTGCTTTTTAGCATACACTAAATTACTTTAGATTTGAATTTAACACTTAAATTTTGTGGTTTTAATTTTGTGTTTTACATTATAGTCATAAGAATTTTCAACTTCCCTGTGGGATCGATACTTGGGACTCCATTAGAGCCATTTATTACTTGAGAGATATGTATACTTGCATTATTATAATGGGTTTAGAAGTTTAAAGATTTTAGAAGATAAATTTAGTTTTACTAAAGTTATTTTTTTTTTGGATTCAATTGCGTATTTATTATTAGTGTTGTAGTGTGTTTTTTTATTATTGAAAAATATTTACAAAAGCAACACACAACAAAACACGCATCAACTAGTCGACACCTACACCATTAATAGACTTAAATATTTATGTAGGGTCCATAAATTATTTATTTTTGCTATTCTTGAACTCTCAGTCTCTGTGAACAGAGCCAAATTTATGAGAAAATTTATGCATTACCAATACTACTGCAATAAAACAACAAAATTTGGATTTTTTTTAGAAACCCAAAGTTAGTTTATCAATTGTTGAAGATGATGATCAATTTGTACTTTGTTCTTTCAAGATGGAGGACTTTCATAGATGGACTACTTTTTATTATGCTCTATTCTTTATAAGAATAATTTTCTTTATGGAACAACTTTTATCTTATGGGTGAAACAATTATAGACAATTAGTTAGTTGGAGGTGATTTCAATATGGTGATTAAACTTTCTGAGAATAAGGGAGGGGGAAGATGGGGCACAACTTATATAAATAAATTTTGTAATAAAATCTCTAATGCAGGTTTCTTGATTTGGGTTTCTCTAGCACTCCTTACACCTGGATAAGGGGCTTCACTTTCCCAAGACTTGATAGACTCTTTGGTAACCAATATTTGTTAAATTATTTCACAATTTCAAATGTGCAACATTTTGACCATGCTGCCTCTGATCAAAATCTAATTTTATTATCCTTGGATTTCCTTAATAAACCATCTAAATATAATTTTAGATTCTTAAATATATTTGCCACTCATGACACTTTTTGTAGTCTCATTAAACAGGCTTGAAGATTTGATGGAGCTGGTAGTCCTTGGTATATATTATGGAAATTGCATAAGAAAATGGCTGCTCAACTTAGAGATTAGAACTGGAAAGTGTTTGGGGATGGCTCAATTGAGGGTTAATTCTTTGGAATCTTAAGTTCATTGTAATTTTAATACTATCGATGAATTAACTTCAACACATAAGAATCTTCTTGATGCTGTAATTATACTTGATCAACATAAAGCAAATGTCATTTATTTTAAGGATAGTCATAGAAGCACCAAGTATTTCCATGCCAGCATCAAACATAGTAAGAATGTCAATGTTATTATCAAGATAAAGGACATGTATGGTACTGGAATGCTGAGGTGGATGAAATTGGTAGCAGTGTACTAAAATATATTACTGACTTATTTGAGTCTTCATTGCAAGTCTCTCTAATTTATCCTACTCTTCTCAATGGGGAAAAGGATTATATTTCCAAACTTTCCTTATGTAATCCTCCTTATGAGGAGTAAATTTTCAAAGTCTTCCAAGATATAAACAAAAACATAGTTGTTGGCCTTGACAGATAAACTTGTGATTTATATGTCAAATGCTCTGCATCTTTATCTTTTTTTCCCTTTTGTGAGAGAAATTTCACATAAGTTAGGGTCGTTATTTGGTGTGTCAAATTTACATGGAATTCTGTGGAGGAATGTATTTAATTTTAACAACCTAATAGTAATCTAGATATTAAATTGAATTCTTTTCTTTTTTTAGTGATGCAGTATATCTGGTTTGTTAGAAATAACACCAAGCATGAGTAGCCTCGCCCCTCTTATATCTCTACCAACTCTTATATTCTTGCGTATTATGCTAAGGCCTATAGACATCTACAACTTGATATGCCTGGTCCTTTTCCTAAGGAGGGATGGAGGCGAACACTTATTTGTTGGCAGCCCCTTCCTAATGGCTAAGTTAAGATCAATGTAAATTGGAGTTGGAAGGTGAATTCTGCTAATATTGGGGGTATTTTTAGGAATCATATGGGAGACTATCTTTCTATTTATCTTCTCCTGAGTGAGCTTATTCTCCCATTGAGGTCGAGTCTTGGGCTATATTATTTTCTTTTTTGAATGTTATGTTGATTTCATAGCAATTCTAGAATACATTTCAAGAAAGAAAGAACCTCTCTGGAATTTACTTATTTGTCTCAATAGAATATGTCACTATATTGACATGCATAATCTTCAGCTCAAATGGAATTTTATTTATAGATAAGGTAATGCACCCGCCAATTGGCTAGCTAAACGTGGTTCTTTGGTGGTATCTGTTGGTGTTGTGCCTTCGAGGGATCTAAACATTCTTTTAATGGGTGAACTTTTAGATTTACCTTATATCAGAAGATAGCTAGGTGTTGTTTTTTTAGTGGATGAAAGGATGTATTTTGTAAATGAGTGATGTTATTTATGGTTTTACCTTATATTTTCAAGGTGTTATTATTAGTTTTATTTTTTGGGCTCTCTGTACATAGTATGCTTGGTGGCAATTCATGGATTGGTGGTGTTATTGAAGGTAGCATCCCATTTTTTGATGGTGTTATTCACAGTTTTATATTTTGTTTTAGTGACATTATTGACAAGTTATCCTCTTGGGCTCTCTATATATTGTCTAGTGACATTTTTTATGGTGGTATTTGATCCTGAAACTGCTTATATGCAACAATATAACAATAATTCTGATTATATTTTTCACTTATATTTCCTTATTTCACAACAAAGCCAAAAACTTGATCTCAAATAAAAATAATAATTTAACATTTAATTTATATATATTGGGATACTACGCAAGCATACGTATCGTTATCAAGTAACATAGGACTTTTTGATTAAGATATGAATATCAAACCATAGGGAAGATATGCAATATGCACTTTTTGGAAAATTTTCTATTTTTAAAAATATAATTAATTAAACTAAAGATGTTTTTGCAGTAAAGAAAGTTTAAATATATTTGGTAATTTTAATATTTTGATAAAAACTGAACAAACTTATAAAGATAACTTGAGTTTTTGTAGAAGAAAAACACTAAATATGAAAATATCTTTCTCTTTATCATGAATCAGTAATAGTATAAGAATTATGTTGTGAAAGTATGCATATTGTGTTGTGTCAAATAGGAGCAACAATAGTCTTTACCCTTACTAGAGATTCTATAAAGAACATTGCCTAATTTAAAGTTTGAATAGTTCTGAAGACTGGCTAGGCATGGAAGATACTAGCTCTCACTCTAGAGTTCCCTCGATTCCCTCCACCTAGGGGCTAACATCTCGTATCAGAACCTAAAACAATAAACCAAGTTAGGGGCTTTAACCTGTTGCTTTAAAGTCCTCTAACTCTACACCCTTCAATGAGTATTTCCCTATTTATTTGCACTCAATCATATGAACTACATTCTCATTCATACAACCTCATGTGATTCTTTCCAATTGTTGAGTGAGACAATACCAGCCCAATTCTTACATGTTCTCCAACAAATTTTAACATTCAGATTGGCCAAATCAAGAAGTAAATGAAGTACATGGATTTAAATCATCACAACTCACAACATTAAAGATCAATACTCTCCACAACTTCCATCCAACACTTAATTACTTATCATTTTAAAAAAATAAAGAAAACTACTCAGAATACATTGAGAAAATAAAACCACACTTTAGTTTAAAAGTAGAAATCATTGCCAAACCACTAAGAAGTCTCTTTAAAGATCAATACTCTCCACAACTTCCATCCAACACTTAATTACTTATCATTTTAAGAAGAAAAAAATACTCAGTATCCATGGAGAAAACAAAACCACACTTTAGTTTAAAAGAAGAAATCATTGTCAACCTCAGAATCCATGGAGAAAACAAAACCACACTTTAGCTTAAAAGTATAAATTATTGTCAAACCAACAACAAGTCTCAATTAAAACCAAAAGTAGTCTAAAATAAAAGATAAAAAACTTATCTCAAGTCCTCCACCAAACTCTTGAAGTTCCATTGAACCTCTTCTCTTTTACAATCATTTAAGTCCTCCACCAAACACTTGAACTTCCTTTGATTCTCTTCTCTTTTACAACACTCTCAATATAAAACTAAAATAAAAAAGGATAAATATGTGGTGCCAGAAAATCTCTCCAACTAACTCCCCAATTTTAGAACTTTCAAAACTTTCACAGTACTTTCAGGACCACCCCTTTTTAAGTCTCAATCTTCCTTCTTTTATAATTCTCCAAAAGGTGTCTTGGTATCTCTTCAAAATATGTCTTGATTCGATGTATTTTCCCAAGAGATGCATCCTTTCTCAATAATTTTTGTCCTTGGTGGTTGTAACCACCTATTAAGCCAATAGGTGCCCCAAAAACCTCTTCAAAATTCATAAAAACTAAATTTACTCATCCAATAAATGTCGCTGACACTTAAGCATGGGGCCCCTGGAGCTTAGACGCGGCCTTCTATGTTTAACCGGCGCTTAAGCGTCGGATCTGGCGCTTAGGCGCCAAAACACTTTTGCACATTTTTCACATATTTGCTCCAAATTTGATCCTTTTTCACTCCTTTAAGCATTTTTCACCTTTTTACCTATACCTAAAAGAAAAACACAAAAATACCTTCCATTAAAGTGCAATATCTCAAAAATAGGTATAAAAATGTGTCTCATAATATAATTTAGGTGTATCAGTTTGCCACCGACCTGTTGACCTCACTTTTGGTTGAGGTCTAGAAATTTCTTTAGTAGCCTAGGTCTACACTATATATTTTAGGTATATCAAAATCCCCAAACATAAAATGTTACTTGTTCTCAAGTGACACTTCAATCTTTAAAAAATAAGTATGTATGATATGTATATGAGTTTCTTTAGGAGTTACTAAAATTTAGATTTAGAAATATAGTAGTCCAATTTAGAAAAAAAATATCCTCTAAATGAGACCAACTTAAAGTTTAGAAATTTTTAATGTTAGGAAAGATGAAAATATGAGTTGTCATGAGACCAACTTAAAGTTTAGAAATTTTTAGTGTTAAGAAAGATGAAAATATGAGTTCCTATCTAAATTAAAAATATTGTAAGTCTTCCAAATTTATAATTTAGTTCTGTTATTATCTCCACTTAAAAATTTTTATTAACAATAATTTTACTTACTATATTATATCTATAAGTGTAATATTTTTTCAAGTCTTATACTTTAAAAAAGATCAAATGTAGAACCAATTTCTGATTAGGCACTGATCCTAATTTTTTGTATATGTAAGGATTTATGAAGTTGACACCACTACTTGAATATTTTAATCCCCGACAACGGCACCAAAAACTTGATCCCTGAATACTTAATGCTTATGCACAGTATAGCAATAATTTTGATTGTATTTCTCACTTATATTTATTTATTTTGCAACAAAACCAAAAACTTGATCCTGAAGAAAAATAAGAATTTAACTTTTTTAATATTATTATTTATATATATTTATAATGGGATACTACGCAAGTATATGTATCGTTATCAAGTAATATAAGACTTTTTTATTAAGACCTGAATATCGAACCCACAGGGAAGATTATGCAATATGCACTTTTTAGAAAGTTTTCTAATTTTAAAAAAGATAATTACGTAAACTAAAAATGATTTTTGCAGGAATTTAAAATGTAAATATTTTTTGTATTTTTTATATTTTAACGAAACAGTAACAACTTAAAAAGATAACTAAAGTTTTTGTAGAGGAAAAGTATTTAATACAAAAATATAGTTCTTCTTATCATGAATCAGTAATAAGTATAGGAATTCTGTTGCGGAAGTATGCAAATTGTGTTGTGTCAAATAGGAGCAATAATATTCTTTACCCTTACTAGAGAGCTATAAAAAACATTCGCTAATTTAAAGTTTGAATAGTTCTGAAGACCGGCTAAGCAGGGAAGATATTAGCTCTCACTCTAGAGTTCCCTTGATTCCCTCCACCTGGGGGCTAACATTCTCGTATCAGAACCTAAAACAATAAACTAAGTTGGGGCTTTAACCTGTCACTTTAAAGTCCTCTAACTTTACACCCATCAATGAATATTTTCCTATTTATTTGCACTCAATAATATGAACTACATTCTCATTCATAAAACCTCATGTGATTCTTTCCAATTGTTTACTGAGACAATACCAGCCCAGTTCTTACATGTTCTCACAACAAATTTTAACATCTAGATTGGCCAAATCAAGAAGTAAATGAGTGCTTGGATTTAAATCATCACAACTTCTTCTAACATTAAAGATCAATACTCTCCACAACTTTCATCCAAAACTTAATTACATATCATTTTAAGAAGAAAGATAAGGAAAACTACTCAGAATCCAAGGAGAAAATAAAACCACTTTGGTTTAAAAGAAGAAATAATTGTCAAACTAATAATAAGTCTCAATTAAAACCAAAAGTGGTCTAAAATAAAAAGATAAAAACTTATCTCAAGTCCTCCACCAAAATCTTGAAGTTCCTTTGAATCTCTTCTTTTACAATCACTCAAAACAATAAGAAAAAAGATAAAGTAAATAAAAAGGTGGTTCCTGAAAATCTCTCCGAACTAACTCCCCAGAAAATAACTTTCAAAATGTGCCAATATTTTCAGGACTCATACTTTTTCGGACCTTTTCAGGACTCATACTTTTTCGGACCTTTTCAGGACTCTTTTCTAAGTCCTCTCTTCTTTCTTTTATAGTTTTCTAAGAGGTGCCTTAAGATCTCTTCAAAATGTGTCCCGATTCGATGTATTTTCCCAAGAGATGCGTCATTTCATGATAAGTTTCATCCATGGTGGTTACAACCACCTATTAAGCCAATGGGTGCCTCAAAAACCTCTTCGAAATTCATGAAAACCAATTTTACTCGTCTAGTAACTGCCACTGGCGCTTAAGCGCGGGGTCTGAGTGCTTAGGCGCGACCTTCTCTGTTTAACCGGCGCTTAGGCGCTAAAACTCTTTTGCACAATTTTTCACCTTTTTGCTCCAAATTTGATCTTTTTTCTCTCCTTTAAGAATTTTTTTTCCATTTTTACTTGTATCTGCAAGAAAAACACAAAAATATCTTCCATTAAAGCGTAATATCTCAATAATAAGTAAAAAAATGTGTCTAAAAATACTATATATTTTAGGTGTATCAAAATCCCCCAAACTTAAAATATTACTTGTCCTCAAGTGACAATTCAATCTTTAAAAACCAAATATGTGTGATATGTATATGAGTTTCTTTAGGAGTTACTAAAATTTAGATTTAGAAATATAGTAGTCCAATTTAGAAAAAATAATTAAATGAGACCAACTGAAAGTTTGAATATTTTTAATGTTAAGAACTATGAAAATATGTGTTTCTATCTAATTCAAAAATATTGTAAGTTCTCTAAATTTAGATTTTATTTCTTTTATTTTCTCTACTTAAAAAATTTTATTAAAAATAATTTTACTTACTATATTATATTTATAAGCTTAAGATTT
>JXCR01129160.1:50926-111569 GCA_002079205.1 Phalaenopsis hybrid cultivar
TTAAAAACCAAATATGTGTGATATGTATATGAGTTTCTTTAGGAGTTACTAAAATTTAGATTTAGAAATATAGTAGTCCAATTTAGAAAAAATAAGTAAATGAGACCAACTGAAAGTTTGAATATTTTTAATGTTAAGAACTATGAAAATATGTGTTTCTATCTAATTCAAAAATATTGTAAGTTCTCTAAATTTAGATTTTATTTCTTTTATTTTCTCTACTTAAAAAATTTTATTAAAAATAATTTTACTTACTATATTATATTTATAAACTTATGATTTTATCAAGTCTTATACTTTAAAAAGATCAAATGTAGAACCAATTTTTGATTAGGCATTAATCCTCAAGCTTCTCCTCCCTTACATTTCTTTTCTTTCCTTTTTCTTTTCTTTTTCTTTTTCTTTTTCTCCTTCTTTTTCTTTTTCTTTTTCTTTTTCAGGCAAGGATTACTATATTTGGATAGGCCTTTAATAATTTTGAATTCCACTTCTCCTTTCCTAAAGNTAAATTCATTGAGGAAAGAGCTTTTCTTCTATGCAAAAATTTTGGATTTTCACCATATATTTTAAGCACATTCGGAAGATTTCAAAAATTTACTATTCATGGTGAAAAGTGAAGTAAAATCAATGGAAATTGCTTGGGAAGTTTAGTTAGTGCTTTTGGAAGTTTAGTTTAGTGATTTAAACTTAATTTTTAAAGTTATTTTTGGAATTTATCAAATTTGTAGAATGGCACC
The DNA here is from genome assembly GCA_002079205.1 of Phalaenopsis hybrid cultivar. Lineage (NCBI taxonomy): Eukaryota > Viridiplantae > Streptophyta > Magnoliopsida > Asparagales > Orchidaceae > Phalaenopsis > Phalaenopsis hybrid cultivar. The sequence continues at coordinate 51,664 of JXCR01129160.1, forward strand.
AAGAATGAAAAAGAGAAGAGGAAAGAGCCCATTTGATTCGAGCAAAGTTGTTATTTCAAAAGCTTAAGATCGATATAGTGACGCTCTACAATCACAAAAAATGATTCAGGAGCGATGTTTTAAGAGTCCAGGTGGAGAAGTGGAACACCTGATAGTCCACCAACAGTGGGAACAATTTTATTATTTCTCTGTTGTCGCTGTAATTTCTATTGTAAGGGAGTTTTATGCAAATCTCTCCCAGAGGCTGAGGACGATTAAGTTATGGTTCTAGGGAAGTTTGTACCTTTTACTCCAGAGGTAATCAACTTATTTTACCATTTACCACCGTAGACTTTGTATTTTTATATGAATTATAGTCCTACAAAAGCAGAGTTAGATGAGATTATTTCATATTTGACTATTGGGAGAGGACTTTGGAAGATTACCAATGAGAGGAGAGTAAATTTCTTAACTTTAAAGTTATGTGTGCACCTTCAAAGTCCTGATACTATTTTATTTCTTTTCGTCTGCTTCCAACCAATCATCTCAGTGAAGTGACCAGAGAGAGAGAAACGTTGAGTTATTATATTCAGGAGGGAAATCCCATCAACATAAAGGCTTTGATCTATCAGACTATCATCAGTTCTGCTACAGCTGCTACTACTGCAGGTATGGGATTTGCTTCCTTGATATTTTCTTTATGTGAGCAGGCTAGAGTAAAGTATGATAGTTGAGAGGAAGTTTTGTTACTTATAAAGCCCATCATGAAGGTGAATGTGAAGACTAATTATGAGCATTCAATTTTTGGCTGGAGAGGAGGATTTTCCAGGAGCTATGGATTAGAGACGTTTGCTGCATCTACCTCTGCTGCATCTTCATCTAGACCATCTACTTCACGTGCTTCTACATCTAGAGGTGATTCTACTAAGACTCAGGAAAAGTTATTGCAAAAGAAGATGAATAATATCAATTTTACCGCTGATAAGGTATAAAATTTAGAGCTTTTTTCAAATCATACTAAAAGTTATAATAGAAGGAAGAGTGATTATGAAGAGAAATTCCATGTATTTTTGGAGAGCCTGATTAGAGGTGACCCAGGAGTGCAATTTCATCCATATCCTCGATGTCCTGATTATGAGCCTGCAGAAAAATGGTATAGTGATGATTCTGAGGATGAAGAGTAGAGCTGAGAGATTCATTTTATGATTGTAATATGATATGAACTATGTGGTGTGGGCTTGCTACATTTGCATCTGTGTGTTGGTTTGAACTATGTGATGTGGTTTGGACTTTTATCGCTACATTTGCATCTGTGTGTTGTTTTGGACTATGTTGTGTTTTGGACTTTTATGTTTTAGTATATATGTGTGTTGTTTTGGACTATGTTGTGTTTTAGACTTTTATGTTTTATTATTATTATTATGACGTTCGTGGTAGTTAATATTTTATTTTTAAATTTAGGGTAGTAATTATTATTTTGTGTTTAGTACTGTGATTTAGTTAGTTTAGAACTTAACTTAATTTCATATCTGTTATAAAGTANATTGCTACATTTGCATTTGTGTGTTTATTTGAACTATGTGATGTGGTTTGAACATTTATATTTAAATGAGAAATGTGATGTGATGTGTTTTCATGTTTTGGACTTGAGCATGTATGTATGCTTACTTGTTTAGTTGTGATGTGTGTGACTTCTATTTTTAATTGTATTGTAATGTTTGTGTTAGTTAGTAGTTTGTTTTAAATTCTATGGTAGTAACCATTGTGAGTTTTGTGATTTAGTTAGTTTAGAACAAAACTTAGTTCTATATTTGTTGTAAAGTTAAAAATTGCTACCCTATATTTTTCTTTTATCATGTTAGTGCGTTTGTTTTTATGCTGAGATCGTGAAATCAAGTTAGTGTGTTAGATTACTTTGATCTTTATACCCACTACTTAGAAGTCTATTAAATCTCTACATGCTAAATTGAAATGAAAATATAGAAAATTTGATCAAAAAATTAATTTTACTCCTATTTTTAGTTTTTTACTTGTACCATTAGTGTTTAAAAATTCCTATTATTATGTTATTTTAAAATTTCATTCTTGCTTATATATATCTGATGCTAAACTGTTTAATCTGTTAAAAAATTAAGTTTGGGAGGAGGATGAAAACTATTTTCAAAGCTAGAATTTTATTTGTTCTCAAATGTTCTACAAGTGAATACTATTTGAAAAGAATAAAATTCATTATGTATATGAAGTTGTATGAAAGAAGTAAAATTTTATTTTAGAAATGAGTAAGAAAATTTCGTGAAAATTTTTAGTAATGAAGAAGAACTTTAAGTTAAAAAGTTTTTAGATGAGAAAATGATTAATATAAGTAACNAATTTGCATCTGTGTGTTCTTTTGGACTAAGTTGTGCTTTAGATGTTTATGTTTTATTATTATGACATTTGTGGTAGTTAATATTTTTTTTTAATTTTAGTGTAGTAGTTATTGTTTTGTGTTTAGTACTGTGATTTAGTTAGTTTAGAACTTAACTTAATTTTATATCTGTTATAAAGTATAAAATCTTGCTAGCTTAGATCTTAAACTTGAAATCCAGAAACTGCTGCTCTGCATTTTTTATTTATCATGTTAGTGTGTTGTTGCTTTTATACCCACTATTTAGAATTCTATTGAATCTCTACATGTTAAACTAAAATAAAACATAGAAAATTTGATCAAAAATTAATTTTACTCATTTCTTTAGTTTTATACTTGTATAATTAGGATGTTAGAATTTTTGTTAGCATGTTATTTCCATTTTCATTTCCTACCTATATAATTATCTGATGTTAAACTGTTTAATCTGTTAAAAATTTAAGTTTGGGGGGATGAAAAACTTTTTCAAAAACTGGAATTTTATTTGTTCTCAAATATACTACAAGTGAATTTGATGTTAAAAGAAAAATTGATTATGTATATGAAGTTATATTAGGGAAGTAAAATTTGATTTTAGAAATGAGTATAGGAATTTAGTTGAACTTTTGAGTAATGAAGAAAATCTTTAAGTTAAAAGTTTTTAGTGTAGAACTTTAGTTAAAATTTTAAGTAATGAAGAAAAACGTTAAGTCAAAACTTTTTAGTATAGAAAATGATTTATATAACTGACTATCTTTAGTAAGAAAAATTGTATTTTTGAAAAATTTAGATAATTTTGCATTTTATTTTTAATACTTAAATTTCTTTTATTAAAATGATATTCAAAACTATTATTATATCTATAAGTAAAAGTATTATATCAAGACTTTACTTTAGGAAAGGAGAACTGGAATTCAAAATCATTAAGGGTATATCCAGATATAGTAATCCTTGCCTGAAAAAGAAAAAGAAAAAGAAGAAGAAAAGAAGAAGAAAAGAAAACAAAAAGAAAACAAAAAGAAAAGAAATGTAAGGGAGGAGAAGCTTGAGGATTAGTGCCTAATCAAAAATTGGTTCTACATTTGATCTTTTTAAAGTATAAGACTGATAAAATCTTAAGCTTATAAATATAATATAGTAAGTAAATTTATTTTTAATAAATATTTTTAAGTAGAGAAAATAAAAGAACTAAAATCAAAATTTACATAACTTACAATATTTCTGAATTATATAAACTCATATTTTCATAGTTTTTAACATTAAAAATTTTCAAACTTTAAGTTAGTCTGACTTACTAATTATTTTTTCTAAATTGGACTACTATATTTCTAAATCTAAAATTTAGTAACTCCTAAAGAAACTCATATGGTTTTTAAAGATTAAAGGTATTGAGGACAAGTAACATTTTAAGTTTAGGGGATTTTGATACACCTAAAATATAGTGTTTTTAGATACATTTTTATACCTATTTTTGAGAAATTGCGCTTTAATGGAAGGTATTTTTGTGTTTTTCTTGCAGATACAAGAAAAAATGGAAAAAATGCTTAAGGGAGTGAAAAAGGATAAAATATGGAGCAAAAAGGTGAAAAATTGTGCAAAAGAGTTTTGGCGTCTAAGCGTCGGTTAAACAGAGAATGCCACGCCTAAGCACTGAGACCCCACGCTTAAGCACCAGTGGCAGTTATAAAATGAGTAAAATTGGTCTTCATGAATTTCGAGGAGGTTTTTGAGGCACCCATTGGCTTAATAGGTGGTTGTAACCACTATGAATGAAAATTATCATGAAAGGATGCATCTCTTGGGCAAATAAATCAAATCAAGACACATTTTGAAGAGATCCCAAGGTACCTCTTGGAAAACTATAAAAGAAAGAAGAGAGGACTTCAAAAAGAGTCTTGAAAATATTGGCAAGTTTTGAAATTTCTTTTTTGGGGAGTTAGCTCGGAGAGAATTTTAGGAACCACTTTTTATTTACTTTATCCTTTTTATTATTTTGTTTTGAGTGATTGTGAAAGAGAAGAGATTCAAAGGAACTTCAAGAGTTTGGTGGAGGACTTAAGATAAGTTTTTATCTTTTTGTTTTTAGACTACTTTTGGTTTTAATTGAGACCTGTTGTTGGTTTGACAATGATTTCTTCTTTTAAACTAACGCGTGGTTTTGTTTTCTCCATGTATTATGAGTATTTTTCTTTATCTCTCTTCTTAAAATGATAAGTAATTAAGTTTTGGATGGAAGTTGTGGAGAGTATTGATCTTTAAAGTTGGAAGAAGTTGTGATGATTTAAATCCATGCACTTCATTTACTTCTTGATTTGTCCAATCCAATGTATTCTGAGTAGTTTTCTTTATTTTTTCCTTAAAATGATAAGTAATTAAAGTTTGGATGGAAGTTGTGGAGAGTATTGATCTTTAATGTTCTTCTTGAAATGATAAGTAATTAAGTTTTGGATGGAAGTTGTGGAGAGTATTGATCTTTAATGTTGGAAAGAAATTGTAGATTTAAATCCATGCACTTCATTTACTTCTTGATTTGGCCAATCCAGATTTTAAAATTTGTTGTAAGAACTTGTAAGAATCGGGCTTGTATTGTCTCAATCAACAATTGGAAAGAATCACATAAGGTTGTATGAATGAGAATGTAATTCATATGATTGAGTGCAAATAAATAGGGAAATAATCATTGATGGGTGTAGAGTTAGAAGACTTTAAAGTGACAGGTTAAAGCCCCCAACTTGGTTTATTATTTTAGGTTCTTATATGAGAATGTTATCCCCTAGGTGGAGGGAATCGAGGAAACTCTAGAGTGAGAGCTAGTATCTTCCCTGCCTAGCCGGTCTGTTAGCCCCCTGGTGGAGGGAATCGAGGGAACTCTAGAGTGAGAGCTAGTATCTTCCCTGCCTAGCCGGTCTTTCAGATAACTCTGGAGTGAGAGCTAGTATCTTCCCTGCCTAGCCGGTCTTCAGAACTATTCAAACTTTGCTCTAGAGTGAGAGCTAGTATCTTCCCTGCCTAGCCGGTCTTCAGAACTATTCAAACTTTAAGGAGGGAATCGAGGGAACTTTAGAGTGAGAGCTAGTATCTTCCCTACCTAGCTGGTCTTCAGAACTATTCAAACTTTAAATTAGCCAACGTTCTTTATAGCATCTCTAGTCAGGGTAAGGACTATTATTGCTCCTATTTGGAACAACACAACTTGAATACTTCCACAACAAAATTCTTATACTTTTTACTGATTCATGATAAGAAGAAAGATATTTTAATATTAAAGACTTTTCTTCTACAAAAACTTTAGTTAAAATATCAAAAATACCAAATATACCAAAAATACTTTCTAAAAAGTACATATTGCTTAATCTTCCGTGTGGGTTCAACATTCAGGTCTTAATCAAAAAGTCATATATTACTTGATAACGATATGTATACTTGCGTAGTATCCCAATATAAATATATATAAATTAAAAAGTTAAATTCTTATTATTCTTCAGAATCAAGTTTTTGGTTTTGTTGCAAAATAAGTAAATATAAGCGAAAACTACCATCACAACTATTGTTATACTGTGCATAAACATTAAGTATCAAGGGATCAAGTTTTTGCCACCGTTGCCAGGGACTAAAATCTTTAAGTAGTGGTGTCAACTTCATAAATCCTTATATATACAAAATATCGGGATCAGCATGCAGGAGTTGATTTTAGACTTGATGAGGAGAGGATTGAGCCTCAGAGACCGATCTTGCCTGTAAATAATAAGAATTATGAGTCCCATGTTGATTGAAGATCTAGAAGTGAGTCCAGGGATATTCCTTCTACTTCTAGGACCCTTACTTTTAGTGAGCCTACTTTAAGTGACCACAGAAACAGGGAGTTATTGGACCATATGATGATTCAACAGGGAAATATTTTGACGATGGATCATAGGATGAAGAACATGGAGGCCAGAAATGCCCATATAGATGATCTGATTCGCCAGAAATTTGAATATGATGCTTCTTATGATGATGCTTTAGTGAAATACCTGAGGGGTTATCATATAGTTCAGTTCCCTATTCACCATATTTATACTCCATATCGACAGCAGAAGTTAGATGTTAATCATAAAAAAGATAATGACTGGTGATCTTTTTGTTTGTTTGTTTGTTCATGTTGTACTTTGTGAATGTATTGTTTATTTTGTGATATTGTTGATACTCTGTTTTTTTGTTGTAATGTGAAACTGTAATGTGTAAAACTATTTTCATTTTTAGAATTTAGTTTAGCTCTGTTGTTAGTTTCAGCACTTTGTTATATGTGTTGTAATTAACTCTTTCTTAGAAAATTTTATATATATTATGTTCAATTTAATATTTTAAGCCTTGTAGTTTTTCATATTAGCACCTATAGTATTTAAAATTTTTTTGTAAAAGTCAGAATCTTCAACAAGTATGAATTTTCTTAATGTACTTAATGCTTTCTTTCACTCTTTTATTTTTAAAGTTCATCAAGTAAATCTTTTAAAAAAATTCAAGTTTGCAGGGGAGAAAAATTACTTTAAAAAAAGAAAAGAGAGAACTTAATTTTATTTGTCCTCACTTAACTATATTTTCAAAAATTTTAAATTTAACATGACTTTTGATATTAAGGGCTGACTTTGGATAATTATATTTATGTTTCTAAATATATAGTAAATTTAATTAAAAAATTTTCAATAATAAAGGTTAATTTTGGAAACTAAGATAATTGGTAGAAGAGAATAAGACAATGTTTTTCTATTTTAAGTAAAGGAATTTGTATTTTTGAATTATTCAAAACCTTAAAAGATTCATGTAAAAAGAAAAGAATTAAACTATGTAATTTTTAAGTTAATATAAATTTGTTAAGTGAAGAAATGTAAAAAAAATTTTAACTCTAAGAGGAGGATACTGAAGTTTAAAATCATTAGAGGCTATCCAGATATAGTAATCCTCACATACATAAATAAAAAAGAGAAGAAGAAAGAAAAGAAAAAGGGGATTAAAAATGATCTTGAAAAGTAAAGAAAAAGGAAAAAGATGTGGGGAGAAGCTTGAGGAGATGCCTAATTAAAAATTGGCTTCACTTGAATCAACTTAAGGAAAAGACTTAGACACATTTTCTAAACTTTTATTTGAGTATTAGCTTATTGATAAATAAAGTTTTATGAAGTTCTTTTTCATATGAATTTTCTAAGTGACTTTAATATGATAAATTACATTTTTTTCCTGAAAGAACTAGAAGATCCGAAATCTTAGACTTATTTATTGAATATCCTACCACCTTTAGTATTAACTGGAGTTGTTTTGAATTTTTCTTAAGTTATAGTATTATGTTTAGAGAACTTAAATATGAAAGTCTAGAAGTTAAATGATTTACCATAAGTCATATTCTTATGTAGTAGAGGAGTTACTTGATGACAAGTAACATGTAAGTTTGGGGGATTTCGATACACTGAAAATATATGCATTTCTTAGACCCATATTTTATAATTATTTTTGGTGATATTACACCTTTATGGAAGGTATTTTTATGTTTTCTTGCAGATTGTTGATTTTTAGGACTTAAAGCAAAATGGAAGCAAAAAAGATGGAATTTGGAGTCAAAATGACATTTTTGAAGAAGTACTTAGCGCCAACCACGCCAAGGGCAGTGCCGACGGTGCCAAAGGCAGTTTAGCCGCCATTTCTAGAAGGTTCGATGTATTTGGATGATTTCTGAAGAGTTTTTGGAGGCAACTCTTGGAGAACCAACCTTGGGCTTTATTTGAGGCCAAAATTCATCAGAAAATGGACCCTTTTTCACTCCAAAATGTTCCACCACACTCCATTTTCACCATTCTTCATAATCCCTCTTCATTCTACCACCATATTGGAGTTCATTAGTGATTTTACTTTTATAGTTTAGAGTTTGTGTGTTGAGATTTAGTGTGATACTTTCTGTAAGAGTGTTGGAGAAGGAAAAAAGTGAGAGATATCTTCTTCCTACATTTCTAAGAAAAAGCTACAAAGGATTTTCTTTGAGAAAGAGTTTCAGATAAGTTTTCTTTGCTTATTAGTGTTGTATGAACTTTCTTTTATATATGAAATTTATGTTTTGTTGTGTCATTCTCATGAAATCTGAGTAGTTCCCTCTATCTTTCTCCCTACTCTCAGATATGGTGAAATGAAGAGATAATATGATATGTCAATATTAAAATATAAAATAAACTATGATGATTTTTCAACTCCGAACTTAATATTTCGATCTGGCCAACTGAATTGTTAAAATATGTTGTGAAACATATGATCTGGGAAATTAAGTATGAGTTCTACAACAGAATGAGGATCACATTTGATTTCATGGAGCAAAAATTTGTTCATGGAATTAAGTGCAAATAAATAGAGAAATATTCTTTTTTGGGTGTAGAATTGGAGAATTTTTAGGGTGACAAACTAAAATCCCCAATTCAGTCTTAGTGTTTAGAAACTAAAGCGAGAGTTAGCCTTCAGGTGAAGGGAAGTGAGAGCTCTTGAGTGTGATCCGATATCCTCCTAGCCTAGCCACGGATTTAGGGACTAAACCTAGGATTAGGCAATGATTTTCTATGCATTGTATCAAGGTAGAGAATTATAATTGCTCCTATTTGGCACAATACATATTATAAAATTTATCTCATCTCATTTCACCAGAACCTCATTGTAGTGGGAAGGATGATTTTTCACATAAGAAATCTTCATTACATAACCAAAGCTAGTAGATTAGTATTTACTTTTTAAAACTTTACATTTTTCTTTTGCTAATAGTTAAGTACTTGAATTTTGATAACATTGCAACATTCAAAATTACTGACAATGATTTGTTTCGATTTTCTATAAATTTCCTAGTAAAACTTATCATTGCCAATTTACACCTTCCCTGTGGGATCGATATTTGGGGCTTAAATAGAAAGTCCTTTATTACTTATAAAGATACGTATACTTGCGTAGAATCCCATTATTAATTGCCTATAATTATATATATATTACACAACTTACTTTTCATACAAGGATCAAGTTTTTGGCTTTGTAGCGGTATCAAATTCATAAATCCTTCCATATAAAAAATCGGGATCAAAATCCCATAGAAATGAAGAGAGATTACAACCATATAATTTGATTGGGAGGCACATGATTTAAAGAGCAGAATCCTTTGTTGAGTCTAGAAGTTGAAGAAGGGATAGGCCCTCTACATCTACTGCACGGACATCTACTTCTCGATCTACATCGCTTGAAGGTATTATAGACCAACTCATGATTCAACAAATGGATATAGTTAATATTGAAACTCGGATTGGAAAAGTACGAGCAAGGAATGCATATAATGATGAATATTAGCAGAGGAGAGTTCAGCATGATATTAAGTTTGAGAATGCCATGGTAAGAGATCTTAGGGGTGAACCTAATGTGGACTTTCTTGCTTGCCACAATTTCACTCCCTATACTCCCATTCATGAAGAAGAAGAAGAAGAAGAAGAAGAATCTGATGATGTAGAGAAAGGAAATGAGGATTGATATTTTATGAGTCTAATTTAGTTTTTTCTTATGTTTGATTGTTGTTAGTGTTTGTAATGTGATGCACTTTCATTTAAAACTATTGTTGTATAAACTTTTATGTTGTGTTGTGAACTAAATCTAATATAGTAACGGTAGACCTTCACTTTTTCTTCATTTTTTTAGTATTTTCAGTTTAGTTTTTTTGTTTTTTTTTATTTATGTTTTAAATTCTCAGCAAGTTCTCTAGAATGTATTATATTTTATTTAATGCTTTAAAGCCTATATGTAGTTTTACAGTTAGTACCTGTATACCAAATCCCAGTTTCATAGTCAGAAATCCTCTACAGGTTAGTTTTTACTTTCATGCATTTACTGTTTTATTTCACATACTAAATTTTATACTAAAAATAACTTTAAAATCACTTAGAAACTTAAGTTTGGAGGAAAAAATTTCTTTTGAAAAGGAGTAAACTAAAATTTATTTGTCCTTAAGTAACTATATTTTTAAAATTAATTTAACATGGCATGAGATATTAAGATTTACCTTTAAATGATTATTCTTATGTTTATAAATATTTTCGTAAATTTAGGTAAAAGTTTTTAACAATGAATGTCAATTCTAAAGTTTAAGATATTTAGTATGATAAGATAAAACAATGTTTTTCTAGTTAAAGTAAAGAAAATTGTATTTTTGAAGTTTTAAGAATTTTAGAGTTTCATGTAAGAAGAAAAGAATGAGACTTTATAAAAAATCATAAACTTATATGAATTTATAAAGTGAAGAAAGGTATAGAGTTTTGACTTTAAGAAGAGGATAGTGAAGTTTAAAATTATTAAAGGTTATCCAAATATAGTAATCCTCGCTTAAAAAATAAAGAAAAAGAAAAGAAATGATCGAAAAGATCCTAAAAGAAAAAAAAAGTAACGAATAAGAAAAGAGAAAAGAAAGAAAAAGAAAAAAAAATGAGGAGAAGCTTGAGGAGATGCCTAATCAAAAATTGGCTTCACTTCAATCAACTTAAGGAAAGAGCTTTATTAAATTTTCTAAATTTTTAAAGGGACACTTGTTCTACACACCTCTTGGAGTAATTCAATGTATCTAGACACTTTGGAAGGTTCTTTTATGAAAGAATATGACTCTTGGATCAAATGACACATCTTTTGAATTCAAAAGAGTTGACTTTTGGAGGGAATTTTGCAAGGAATTTTGAATTGTCTTCCAAAGGAGGTAGCTAAAAAATAAAAGAAGAAGACATGATGATTTGAAGGGTGTGTGGCGCGAGAGAAAGAAAGAGGGGGCTTGAGTAAGAGATAGAAAGAGAAGAGGAGATTTTCTTCTAGGGTTGTAACAGGATAGGGAAGGTGAGAGATTTATTCTTCCTTATAGTTCTAAGAGAGAATTGGGAGTGATTGTAAAGAGAGAAAGACATGGAGAAAATTTCCACGAATTTGCTTGGGAAGGATTGTGAGATAAGTTGTATTTTTATTTTTATTTTTTTATAAACTTATTTTTATATATGAAATTCATGTTTTATCGTATCCTTATAATGAATTCTGAGTAGTCTTCTTTATCCTTCTCCCTAATTTGAGATATGGTTTTGTGAATAATATATTTTGTTTTCCACAGTTTTAAATGATATTAATTTCTGATGATTTGAACTCCGATCTTCATTTACTTTACTTATTGAGAGACACATATTCTTAAATGAGATATAATTTTTACAACTTATGGAGAATGACTATTGGTTTCATGGGAGATTATGTCATCCATGAGATTGGGTGCAAATAAATAGGGAATTATACTTTGTTGGATGTAGAATTGGAGATTTTAAGGTGACAGATTAAAATCCCCAATTTTATCCAGTTGACTGGAAACTAATGCGAGATTGTTAGCCCTCAGAGGAGGGAGTAGCAGAAACTCTAGAGTGGCAGTCGGTATTGTCCCAGCCATCCACGGAATTAAAGACCAAATTATGGAATAGTCAATTTTTTTAATAACACTCAGAAGAGGGTAAAGAATATGATTGCTCATATTCGGCACAAAACAATTTATATATATTATTTCAAATAATTTTAATTTCTTCACAATCCATATATTTATTGTAAAGGGGATGGATGCTTTCTTAAATTTGAACTTTCCTTCACAACAAAAACTTTCTTTAATTTTCATAATTTTACTTTTGAAAGATTAGAATTTAGTTTAATTTAACTTTTGTAGTCTTACATCTGCATGTTAATTAGCATAAACTTGAATACTTAATTTTAAAACTTTGCATTTTACTTTACTTTTATTCTTGTATTTTTAGATTATAAATTAATTTTCATAATTTACTTTTTAGGATTTTCCAACTTCCTTGTGAGCTTGATATCTAGGTCTCCATTAGAGCCCTTTACTTAAGTAATATGTATACTTGTGTTGATATTAATGGGGATTTGGGAGTTTAAAAAGAGTTTAAAAAGATAAATTATTTACATAAAGAGTATTTTTGTTGAGATTATAGTACAAATTTATTATATATCTGTCGTGTGTAATTATATAATATTGAAAAATATTTGTAAAATTGTCACACTCAATCGCCCGTACACATTAATCCTAAATTTTGATTAAGGAACCAAAAGCCTAAACTGACCACTTTACCCTTGGGGCTATTCACCTCATAACTCATGAAGCATAATTCAAGTGACTTAAGAGATCTTAGAGTACCCAATACATCGAATAATTAAAACATCAGGGGAGAAAACTGCGGTTTTCAAATTTTAATTTAAATAATTATTATTGTTAACTTTAGAAAATAGGATTTTCAAAAATTAATTTATTTAAATGATTAAGATGAAGTTTTTGGTTTATGAGAAAAAAATTAGAGGTTCCTTTAGGTGAGAGAAAATACTTAGGCAAAATTTCATGATTTTCTTGAATTAATTTTAATTATTATTTTATAATTATTTACTGTTTTTAGTGCTTTAATTAAATGGAAAATATGTTTTAATTTAAAAAAATATTTTTTATATTTTATTAAGTCTCTCTGAGTCCAAAGAACTCAGAGGTATAAATTTTATATTTTTTATGATTTTTAATTTATTTATTATAATTATCTTAATGAGAAAAAAAGGGAAATACATTTTTAAGCCTTTGGAAATTTATTTTTAACTTAGAAAAATTGAGAAAAATATTTTAATGAGTCTCAAGTGATCATAAAACCATTAGGAATACTTTAAAATATTTTTTTATTTTTGAAAATTTTTAATTATTTTTAATTATTTTTAATTATTTTTAATTCAAAATAAAGCTAAAAAATAAAGTATTTTATCAAAAATAATTTTTATTTTTCCTAAGTGTTCTGGATCACAAAGAACTGAAAAAAACACTTTTCATAATTTTCCTAAGTATATTTAATTTAATATAATTCTTTTTGTGCAAAAATACAATATTTCTTAAAAAACAACTTTAGTGCTTAAACTTAATCAAATAATTTTCAAATTTTTACAGTGGGTTAGCATATTTTTTAGACACAATGTGGAATTTATTTTGTTGGTTTTTTATTTATATTTAATTTACATAGATTGATACAAGATATATGCACTTAATCAAAGATAGAAATTCATAAATATATTCAAACCATCATGACATTTTTCCTCAATTTTTCTGACTATAAGAAACCTAATAAAATTATTCTCATATTTTCTAAGTGGTATTTTGATTTGTACAATTAAAATGAGCTAAAATAGCAATCCTAACTTGAAAATTAGGGTTATAAGCACGGAGATGCTCTCTTACCTTGAAAAAATCAGAGAACATAGCCCCTGTCTTAAGGAATAAATCTTAAAACTTTCAAGCCATGATGAGCAATGCTTGATCATATTGAATTAAAGTAATTCAGAGAGTATTTAATTTATTAAAAATCAGAGAGTAGACAAATAATTTTTATTTTTTATCCACATTATTCTCCTCTATTCACTAAACAAGTGGGTACTTTTATTTTATTTTTATTATTTTTCTGGGTAAAGTTATGATTTTTTAAAGATCTAGTATTAAATTAAATCATAAAATTTAGACTTTTCTACTTAAAACATTCAGCGCCACCTCATCCTACGGCGCGTCGAGCTTTACACGTGACGCCCCATAATTCAACACCACCAGCCACCTCAGTGTCACGCGTCCCGCGGTTTGCGTATCATCTCCTTGTCCTGCCCCATCATGACCGTCCATGGAATAAATGTGTGATCAGATGACATCCTTTCATCATCCCCAAATGACTTAAATAGTAAATCATCCACACTAAAACCTTAAGATCTTTGTCTAGAATTAAACAAATCACATGGGGTTTATTTCTAAACCTTCATCTACTTAAGACGCATCTATTTATATGGTTAATCAAGCATGAAATCAAGCCATTACACATGAAGAATCAAAATAAACTTGGTTTAGGGTTGAGGCTAAATTATAAGAGGGAAGGACTTAATTAGATGGTTGTAGCAGCTTTGATTGGGTCCAACAAACCACCAGAAGAATTCTCAATCAGTGGTAAATTGTCAAGCTATGATTTTTATCAAGATCAATTTCAGTGTTGGTATAGAGCTATGTTAGAGGCTATTTAAGATGGGGCTTTTGTGGGGATTCAACTCCTCTTGCTCTAGTGATGGTGTGAGCATAGTTGATTAGAGTTTAGTGGACTGCGGAGGTGTAGATAAATCTTTCCTAGTTTGAGCTAAAATTTTCAGCTCAAAATTGGGCTCTCATAGGGGGAACAAGAGGGGGAAAATGGTGGGCTTGAGCTGAGGAGTTCTTGGCGAGTCTCTGGTGAGATTCTGGCAGAGTATCCCAAGGATTTTGATGCTCTCCCTTTTGGCCGTGAAGAACATTCTTTATATTCATGACTGCCTGATGGAGCTTAGGGCTGGGATTTGGGTGCTAAAGCTTATTGTGGTGGAGGGAAGAAAGGCTCTAGTGGCCAATGGGACATAGCCAACTCAGTGAGGTTTAATTTTGGGCTTTGACCATTTTGGGCTCCGTTGGGTTGGTTTTTTCTGGTGGCTGAGGTGGTGACTAGAGAGGGTCTAGTCACTTCTTGGATCAGGGAGGCAAGGGGTGCTTAATTATTGTTAACTCCTAAGAGTAAGCAATGATGGCCAAGATATTTGAGTTTAGTCTAAATATGGGTGAAATCCCTTAAATCAAGAGACAATTATTCCATAGCTCATCTTGGGTGGGCTAGAGGAATCTATCCTGGTCACTAGGTGGAAGAAGTTGGTATTTAAAACCAGACAATTATTCCATATTACCCTTGAAGATGGTTTGATCAATTTGGCATGGCTTGGTCAAATTTGGTGCATGGGTTCAATTTGGGTCATATGGGCTTGAAGTTTGGTCTGGGTTGGGCTAGCCTTGACATTTGACTCAATTGATTAGTAACTTGGTCTAAATAATTGTCATAAAGACTTTATATAAGATTTGGAGTGATTTTAAATTGATTTGGTGGGTCAATTTGAAGGATTTTGGGCATTTAATCAAGTTTGGGGTGTTGGGCTAGACTTGAGTTTAGGTTAGGCTAGATTTGGGCCAAGTCCAAATTTAGGGTTTAAAATGGTCTATGGGGATGTTATGAAGAATTCTCAACATCAATTGGGTGTCAATTTTGGGGTTAAAGCATTCAATTTTGTGACATTTGGAGATATGGCTAAATTGGGGAAAAATTGGGTGTTTTGGTCAGAGTTGGTTTTGAGTAAAATTGGGGCTTGAACAAGGCTAATTGAAGATTCAATTTGGTATGTGGAAGTGTTTTGAATATTTTATGATGCAAAATTGAGGCAATTGGATAGATTTGGAGTTCAATTGAGTGAGATTTTAATTTTGGTTCAAATTGAGGCTTTTTGACTTAGGTTAAAATTGAGTTTAAATGTGGGTCAATTAGGCTTGGATTTGGTTTAAACTGAGTTTGGTTGTGATGAATTTGAGTTTAGAATTGAAATTGGAGAATATTGGGATCAAATTGGCTTAACATTTGGGCTAATTTGGGGAAATTGGGCCCTCAAGGGTAATTTGAGGCTTTTGGTCAAAGTGCGGCAAATTGATCAAAATGAGTTCAATTGAAGGGTTCATATTGGTTTTGGAGACATTTGAAATGATTTTGAAGGTTTCGGGAAAGTTTAGGCCACCCAGGGTATTTTGGTAATTTTGCCAATTTTGGGGGTATTTTGGTAATTATGGCAATTTGGGTAGTTTAAAATGGTTTGAGATGATTTTTTAACAAATTTAGGTGTTTTTGGTGAAATTTGGATTTATGGTTAAACTTAAGGTTTTGGGGTGTTTTGGTAGATTGGGTAAATTTGGGGGGCAAAAAGCTAAGTTTGGTATTTTTGTGAAAGTGATGTGTCAGCCACCCTATTTGAGCCATGGACCAATTGAATCTCCATTTAGGTCCTCGGTGTACTGGTCTTATCTAAACCCTAGCCTAGGGATAGTGAGTCTAAGGTACCATCTATAAGAGTCTCCCAAAAGATCAAAGGATCAAAGTCAACAAGTTTGGGTTCAGGGTTGTGAGTGAAAGGTAATGTTCAAGTAAGTGAAAGGTAATGTGCAAGTGAGTGAAAGTGTATCGAACAACTTAAGACCAGCACCCAGGTTCAATCCTAAGGCCAAGTAATCCTATGGGGACTCACTCTGAGCTCCCCCACATTGACCCCACCTACTGAGTGCTAGAGGTTAGGGTCAATATGTGAAACTTCAAGTTGAAGAGTTTAGAATTTATAATTGTGAGAGTTTCTTTTTTAGTCCTCTAGAAATAGTCAATAGGAAAGTCCTAGAGCCTAAGCTACTAAAGAGAAAATTAGACCTCAACCAAAAGTGAGGTCACCAACAAGCTAAGGTTTATAACCAAGGTTTCAAATTTAAGAAAGTATCTTTTCCTTTTACAATGAGGTTATAGTTTGTACAAAAACAAAAATATCATAAATCATATGTGCCAAATATGAGAAAAAATATTCTTTAATCTTCTAATGAACCAACAAAGGACATTGGTTAATTAAGAGTTTAGTCCCTAAATTGGTGGTTAGGCTAGGAAGATACAAGCTCTCCCTCTTGAGTTCCCACGTTCCCCACACCTGAGGGCTAACATCACCAAATTGAGGATTTTTAGTCTGTCACAATAAAAATCTCTAATTTTATGCCTTTAAAGTATATTTCCTTATTTATTTGCACTTAACCCCATGGACTACATCCTCATCCATGAAATTAAATGTGAATCTTACTTGGTTGTTCAAAGCTTAGCCCTCTTAGATCATATGTCTTCACACTAGATTTTAACAAATCAATTGGTCAGATTGATAAGTAAATTAAGTTAAAACTTTGAGTCGTCACACTTAAGAATTTAAAATCATTTCCAACAAAATACTATTCTTCACATAACTATATTTCAATGTAAAGGGAAAGATGATCCTGAAACTGTTTATATGCAACAATATAACAATAATTCTGATTTTATTTTTCACTTATATTTCATTTTTTTGCAACAAAACCAAAAGATTGATCTTGAAGAAAAATAAGAATTTAACTTTTAATTTATGTATATTGGGATACTACACAAGTATACGTATCGTTATCAAGTAATATAGGACTTCTTGATTAAGACCTGAATATCGAACCCACAGGGAAGATATGCAATATGCACTTTTTGGAAAACTTTCTATTTTTAAAAAGATAATTATTTAAACTAAAGACATTTTTGCAGTAAATAAATTTTAAATATTTTCAGTAATTTTCATATTTTGACAAAAAAGAAAAAAATTAAAAAGATAACTTGTGTTTTTATAGAAGAAAAGCACTAAATATGAAAATATTTTTCTCCTTATCATGAATCAGTAATAAGTATAAGAATTTTGTTGTGGAAGTATGCATATTGTGTTGTGCCAAATAGGGGCAGTAATATTCTTTACCCTTACTAAAGATGCTATAAAGAACATTGGCTAATTTAAAGTTTGAATAGTTCTGAAGACCGGCTAGGCATGAGATGTTATAAAGAACATTGACTAATTTAAAGTTTGAATAGTTCTGAAGACCGGCTAGGCAGGGAAGATACTAGCTCTCACTCTATAGTTCCGTCGATTCCCTCCACCTGGGGACTAACATCTCGCATCAGAACCTAAAATAATAAACCAAGTTGGGGGCTTTAACCTGTCACTTTAAATTCCTCTAACTCGTATCAAAACCTAAAACAATAAACCAAGTTGGGGGCTTTAACCTATCACTTTAAAGTCCTCTAACTCTAACACCTTCAAAAATTATTTCTCTATTTATTTTCACTTAATCATATGAATTACATTCTCATTTATACAACCTCATGTGATTCTTCTATTTCCCTATTTATTTGCACTCAATCATATGAACTACATTCTTACTCATACAACCTCATGTGATTCTATATTTGCACTCAATCATACGAACTAAATTCTCATTCATACAACCTGATGTAATTCTTTCCAATTGTTGACTGCGACAATCCAGCCTGGTTCTTGCATGTTCTCACAACAAATTTTAACATCTGGATTGGCCAAGTTAAGAAGTAAATGAAGTACATGTATTTAAATCGTCACAACTTCTTCCCACATTAAAGATCAATACTCTCCACAACTTCCATCCAACACTTAATTACCTATCATTTTAAGATGAAAGATAAAGAAAACTACTCAGAATCCATGGAGTAGAAATCATTGTCAAACCAACAACAAGTCTCAATTAAAACCAAAAGTGGTCTAAAATAAAAGATAAAAACTTATCTCAAGTCCTCCACCAAACTCTTGAAGTTTTTTTTAATCTCTTCTCTTTTACAACACTCTCAATATAAAACTAAAATAAAAAGGATAAATATGTGGTGCCTGAAAATCTCTCCAACTAACTCTCCAATTTTAGAACTTTTAAAATTTTCCCAGTACTTTCAGGACCCCTTTCAAAGTCTCAATCTTTCTTCTTTTATAATTCTCCAAAAGGTGTCTTGGTATCTTTTCAAAATGTGTCTTGATTTGATGTATTTTCCCAAGAGATGCATCCTTTCACAATAATTTTCGTCTATGGTGGTTGTAACCTCCTACTAAGCTAAAAGGTGCCTGAAAAACCTCTTCAAAATTCGCATAAACCAAATTTACTCATCCAATAACTGCCACTGGCGTTTAAGCGTGGGGCCACTGCGCTTAGGCGTGGCCTTCTTAGTTTAACCGGCGCTTAAGCGCCAAAACACTTTTGCACATTTTTCACTTACTCTAAATTTGATCATTTTTCACCTTTTTACCTGTACCTGAAAGAAAAACACAAAAAAACCTTCCATTAAAGCACAATATTTCAAAAATAGGTATAAAAATGTGTCTAAAAATACTATATATTTTAGGCGTATCAAAATCCTCCAAACTTAAAATGTTACTTGTCCTCAAGTGACACTTCAATCTTTAAAAGGTATATCAAACTCAAGTGACACTAATCTTTAAAAACCATTAAATATGTATGTATGAGTTTCTTTAGGACTTACTTAAATTTAGATTTAGAAATATAGTAGTTCAATTGAGAAAAAATAATCACTAAATGAGACCAATTTAAAATTTAGAAATTTTTAATGTTAAGAAAGATGAAAATATGAGTTCCTATCTAATTCAAAAATATTGTAAGTCTTACAAATTTAGAATTTAGTTCTTTTTTTATCTCCACTTAAAAATTTTTATGAAGGATAATTTTACTTACTATATTATATCTATAAGCTTAAGATTTTCTCAAGTCTTATACTTTAAAAAGATCAAATATAGAACCAATTTTTTATTAGGCACTAATCCTCGAGCTTTTCCTCCCTCACTTTTTCTTCTTATTTTTTTTTTATTTTCTTTTTCTTTTCTTTTTCTTTTCTTTTTCTTTTTCTTTTTTTTTAGGCAAGGATTACTATATCTGGATAGGCCTTTAATAATTTTGAATTATACTTTTCCTTTCTTAAAGCAAAGTCTTGATACAAAACTTTTACTTATAAATATAATAATAGCTTTGAAAATTATTTTTAATAAAATAAATTTAAGTATTAAAAATAAAAGTCTAAATTTCTAAAATTTTCAAAAATACAATGTTTCTTACTAAAGATAGTTACTTATATTAATCATTTTCTACACTAAAAACTTTTAACTTAAAGTTTTTCTTCATTACTCAAAATTTCAACTAAATTCTCTTACTCATTTCTAAATCAAATTTTACTTCCCTCATATAACTTCATAAACATGATCAATTTTTCTTTTCAAATCAAATTCACTTGTAGTTCATTTGAGAACAAATAAAATTAAAGTTTTGAAAATATTTTTCATCCCCCCAAATTTAAATTTTTAACAGATTAAACAGTTTAGTATCAAATATATATAAGCAAGAATGAAAATTAAAATAACTGCTAACATACAAGTATAAAACTAAAAGCAGGAGTAAAATTAATTTGATCAAATTTTCAAATATTTTCATCTCAATTCAACATGTAGAGATTCAATATACTTCTAAACAGTGGGTATAAACATAAAAGCAAACTAACACACTAACTTGACTTTACAATCTCAACTTAAAAACAAACTCACAAACTTGAAAAAAGAAAAATACAGAGTAGCAATTTCTAAAATTTAATATTTAAGACCTAAGTTAGCAAGATTTTCATCTTTTCAAAAGACATAGAATTAATTTAAGCTCTAAACTAACTAAATCACAAAACTCACAATAGTTACTACCCTCGAATTTTAAAAAAATTTACTAACTAACACAAACATAATCATAACAATAAAATACAAAAGTTTAAAATACAATACATAGTACATATCATCACAAAGATGCAAATGTAGCAGTACCACACCACATGGTCCAAAACATAAAAATAAACAACACATCATAAATCTCAAGTCCAAATCACATAGTCTAACACATATTACAAACATAAAAATCTCTCAACTCTACTCCTCATCTTTTGAATCACCGTTATACCACTTTTCTACAGGCTCATAATCAGGATATCGAGGATATGGAGGAAATTGCACTCCTAGGTCATGCCTAATTAGGTTCTCCAGAGATGAGTGAAATTTTTTTTCATAATCACTCTTTTTCTTACTATACCTATCAGTATGCTCTGTAAAATGCTCTAAATTCTGAACTTTATCAGTGGTAAAATTAATATGATCCATCATCCTCTGCAATAATTGATCTTGGGTCTTAGTAGACTCACCTCTAGATGTAGAAGCACATGAAGTAGATGGTCTAGATGTAGAAGCAACAGAGGTAGAAGCAGCAGATGTCTCCATTCCATAACTCCTAGAAAATCCTCCTCTCCAGCCAAAAATTGAAAGCTCATAATAAGTCTTCACATTCACCTTAGCGATGGGCTTTAGAGGTAACAACACTTCCTCCCAGCTATCATATTTAACTCCAGTCGGCTCACACAAAGAAAAGATCAAGGAAGCAAATCCCAAACCTGTAGTAGTAACGGAAGTTGAAGAATTGATGATAGTCTGATAAATTAAAGCTCCTATATTGATGAGTTTCCTTCCTGGATACAATAATTTAACGTCGTTCTCTCTATGGTCACTTCACAGAGATGATTTGCTGGTAGCAGACGAGCAAAAGTAAAATAGTGTCAGGCCTTTGAAGGTGCACATAACTTTAAAGTTGGGAAGTTGACTCTCCTCTCATTAGTGATCTAACAAAGTCCTCTTTCAACAGTCAAGTAAGAAATAATCTCATCTAACTTCGCTTCCGTCAGACTATAACTTGCATAAAAACATAACGTATCAGGTGGCAGATGATAAAACAAGTTGATTACCTCCGTTGAAAAAGGTACCAACTTTCCTCAAAACATGAATATATTATCTTCAGCCTCATGGAGATTTGCATAGACACCCTAACAATAGAAAAATCTGCCACAGCAAAGAAACAACAGAATCATTCCCACTATCAGCGAACGATCAAATCCTCTACGTCTCTACCTAGATTTCTAAAACACTGCTCCTGAATCAATTTCCATGATTGCAACGCATCACTGTATCGATTCTGAGCCTTCAAACTAATAACTTTACTCAAATTGAAAGGGCTCTTTCCTTTGCTCCTCTTCATTCTTGGTGTCATTCTTCAAATTTTCTAAATTCTAAAAATAACTTCAAAAATCAAATCTAAATTACTAAACTAAACTTCCAAAGTATAAACTACACTTCCCATGCAATTTCCATAGATTTTTTTTCTTATTTTTCACCATGAATAGTGAATTTTCAAATTTCTCCAAATGTACTCAAAATACATAGTGAAAATCAAAAATTTTTGCATAGAAGTAAAACTCTTACCTCAAAGAACATGGATCTAGCAAATTTCATTTGATTCCACCAAGAAATCTTCACTTTAGATGTGCCCTAGCCCTAAAAAATCACGAACTCAAGAGGTTGAAGGTGATGGTGGCGTTAAAAATGGTGATTTTTGGGCTAAAATTTCACTTTTAATGATTCGCGAACCAATTTTCGTGAACCGGTGCTTAAGCGGGGGTAAATGGTGCTTAGGCGCCTACCTATCGGGTTGGCTCGCTTTTAATCGCGAGATGTAGCGCTTAGGCGCCAGTACACGATTTTTAAAATTTTCAAATTAAAAATGCACTATTTGCCTAAGTAAACCACCCCTAAATGGTCTCATAGCATTTAAATGACTATTTTCAACTTCCTATAACTCCCCTCTCTCTCAAAATTCTCCATAATAACTATTTCAATTAGAGGCTAAAAATAACACAAATTTTAACACAAATAAACTTATATTAATTCACAAACAAGTACAAATATCTTTAAACACTTAATTTTCACTCCAAATAGTCTTGGATGAGAAAACTTTCCTTAATACAAATACACAGCAACCATTTCACAATTAAACACAAATAAGAAGTCATAAATACTAAAAACAAGACTTAAACACTAAACCACTTGAAAACAACAGCTTCTAACACACAAATTCTAGCACTAAACTTAATTCCATTCTTCATTCGAAGGAACAAATTTCCGTCTTTCATTAGTCTCTCCAGGAATATAGAGTTGATAAAACGGACGGTAGTGACGAGCTCTAATACTATCTTCTTCAATCCACTTTTTCTTTATGAACATCGCCTTATCCACTTCCTTTATATGACTTGTGTGGTTAAATTGCATCTTCAATTGCCATCCAATATGCTCTAGATGTGCATGCAACTCAAGTATCTTGGTCTCTAATAAAGCCATAGTATTCTCAATATTGTTGATCTTCTCTGATATCCCTTCAACACTAACGGCTAAGAAACCATTATACATCTCTTGTGCACTTGGACTAATGAACCTCTTCCTCATGATTTCTTCCTTCTTCTTCAAATCCATCTCCCATGAAAAAAATTTCACTAAATCTCACTTTCTCTTAGACTTTTAAGGCCAGAAATGATCTGGGGTTAAATTCCTTCACAAAACCCTTCTATTTATAGACCTAAATCCTTCCAATAACTCTTAGACACATTTAAAAGCTGACTTTGCATGTTTTTACAAACTAATTGGCTGTTATATCTTTTAGAATATTAATTTCACACATGTGTTTAAGCTGTCGCGCTTAAGCGCCAGTACACATTTTTGCACTAGTCAACTTAACATCCAAATTCTCATTCTAACATGTCTTAATCACTAAATAAAGTCTTAAAATCTTTACTAACACATAATAGTGTCAAAAATACTACCCAAATTTTCTTAATCCCACACAAAACAACAATCAAAATAAAAACATTCTGATAACTATGAGTTGTCTCCCACAAAGCGCTTGATTTTATGTCATCAGCCCGATGTAAAAAGTGCTTATTTTGGTTGACCCAACATCATTTCATCATTAAATTTATGTTGATCCCCTATAAAATAAGGTTTTATTCTATGTCCATTAACTTTAAATATTTTCTCAGACTTAGGATCTTTAATATCCACCGAACCCATAAGGATAAACTTTTATCACAACAAATGAGTCCATCCACCTAGACTTAAGTTTGCCTGGAAATAATCTTAACCTTGCATTATATAGCAAAATTTGTTGCCCTGACTGAAAATTTTTAGTAGGAGTTAAGTTCACAGCTCCATAAGGATAAACTTTCATCACAACAAATGGGCCCATCCACCTGGACTTAAGTTTGCCTAAAAATAATGTTAACCTTGAATTATATAACAAAAATTATTACCCTAGCTGAAAATTTTTAGTAAGAATCCTTTGATCATGCCACATCTTCATCTTTTCATTTTAAATATTGGCACTCTCATAAGATTCATTCGATATCTCTTCAAGCTCATTTAATTGCAATAATCTGTACTCACCGGCATCTTTCAAATTATAATTGAACTCTTTAATTGTCCAATATGCTTTATGCTCAAGTTCATCTGGTAAGTGACAAGTTCCCAAATATTAGCCTATATGGGGACATTCTTATAGGAGTTTTGTATACAGTCCTTCAAGCCCACAAAGCATAGTCAAGTTTGACTGACCAATCCATTTTTGTTGGATTCACAGATTTTTCCATAATTCTTTTAATTTCCCGATTGGATAATTCAGCTAAACCACTTGTCTGAGGATGATAAACAGTAGCAATCCTATGATTTATATGATATTTCTTTAATTACTTCTCCATTATGACATTTCTGAAATGACTTCCCCCATCAGTACTGATAACTCTCGGCATCCCAAATCTGCAAATTATGTTCATTTTAAAAAATTTTGCAACACTTTGAGCATCACATCGAGGTAAAGCAACAGCTTCTATCCATTTGGATACATAGCCCATTGCTGACAAAATATGTAAATTTCTGAAAGATGGTATAAATGGTCCAATGAAATCTAATCCCCAAACATTAAATTTTTCAACTCCTAGCACATAATTGAGGGGCATCTCATTTCTTCTAAAAATATTGCTTACTCGTTGACATCTATAAGTATTAACATCTCTAAAAATTGTGGGCCAATAGAATCCAGATTGTGAAATTTTGTATGTTATTTTATCAACACCAAAATGTCCCCCAAAATCAGAATTATGACATTTTTTATAATTTCATAAGTTTCTTCTAATGGTACACATCTTTGAATAATTAAATCCTTTCCTTATTTATATAAAAATGGGTCATCCCAAAAATAAGTCTTAACTTCATAAATAAATTTCTTCTTTTGTTGGAATGTCATTCCATAGAGTATAATATCATTAACAATAAAGTTCACAATGTCAGCGTACCACGGAACACGCCACTCATTAATCATGAACAATTTTTCATCTTGAAAATGTTCAATAATTTCTTTTTCAAAACATAGTGGTTTTTCTAACTCAAGCCTGGACAAATGATCAGCAATTTGATTTTCAGNCAATCACTTATATTAATCATTTTCTATACTAAAAAATTTTAACTTAAAGTTTTTCTTCATTACTTAAAATTTTAACTAATTTTTTTTACTCATTTCTAAAATCAAATTTTACTTCCATAATATAACTTCATATACATAATCAATTTTTCTTTTAAAATGAAACACTTGTAGTACATTTGAGAACAAATAAACTTCCAGTTTTGAAAATGTTTTTCATCCCCCCAAACTTAAATTTTTAACAGATTAAACAGTTTAACATCAGATAATTATATAGGCAGGAAATGAAAATTGAAATAACATACTAATAGAAATTTTAACAACCTAATTATACAAGTATAAAACTAAAGACAGAAGTAAAATTAATTTTGATCAAATTTTCTATATTTTCACTTTAGTTTAACATGTAGAGATTTAATAGACTTCTAAACAGTGGGTATAAAAGCAAACAACACACTAACATGATAAAAGAAAAATACAAGGTAATAGTTTCTAAATTTAAAGTTTAAGATCTAAGCTAGCAAGACTTTCTACTTTATAACAGATATGAAAATATGTTAAGTTCTAAACTAACTAAATCACAATACTAAACACAAAACAACAGCTACTACCCTAAAATTTTAAAAAATGAAATACATTCTAACACAATAATCACAACAACAACAGAACATAAAAAATTCAAAAGACAACATAAATCATTGTCCCAAACAATGCAGATGCAAATGTAGCAAGCTCAGACCACATAGTTCACATCATATTACAACCATAAAATGATTACTCTACATCCTCAGAATCACCGCTGTACCATTTTTTTGTAGGCTCATAATCAGGATATCGAGGATATGGAGGAAATTGCACTCTTGGTTCACCTCTAATAGGCTTTCCAAATATGAGTGGAATTTCTCTTCATAATCACTTTTACTTCTATTATATCTATTTGTATGATCTAAAAAACGCTCTAAATTTTGTACCTTATCAGCGGTAAAATTGATATTGTCCATCATCTTCTGTAGTAACTCATCCTGAGTCTTGGTATCACCTCTAGATATAGAAGCACGAGAAGTAGATGGTCGTGATGAAGATTCAGCAGAAGTAGATGCATCAGACGTCTCTAATCCATAACTTTTGGAAAATCCTCCTCTCCAGCCAAAAATTAAATGCTCAGAATAAGTCTTCACATTCACCTTTGTAATGGGTATTAGAGGTAACAAAACTTCCTCCCAACTATCATACTTCACTCCAGCCTGCTCGCATAGTGAAAATATTAAGGAAGCAAATCTCATACCTATAGTTGTAGCAACATCAGCTAAACTGATGATAGTGTGATAGATCAAAGCCTCTATGTTGATGGGCTTTCCCTCCAGAATACAATTGTTCAACGTTGCTCTGACTCTCTGGTCACTTCACTGAGATGATTGGTCGGAAGCAGACGAGCAGAAATGAAATAGGGTCAGGCCTTTGAAGGTGCACGTAACTTTGAAGTTGGGAAATTTACTCTCCTCTCATTGGTTATCTTCCAAAGTCCTCTCCCAATAGTCAAGTATGAAATTATCTCATCTAACTCTGCCTCACTAGGACTATAATTAGTATATAAAACATAAAGTCTCTGGTGGTAAATGGTAAAACAAGTTGATTACCTCTAGAGTAAAAGGTACCAACTTTCCTCTAACCATAACTTGATCATCTTCAGCCTTTGGGAGATTTACATAAAACTCCCTCACAACAAAAATTAGCAAAGAAATAACAAAATTGTTCCTACTGTCGGCGGACTATCAGATCTTCTATCTCTCCAGCCGAACTCTTGAAACATCGCTCTTGAATCATTTTTTGTGATTGCAGAGCATCACTATATCAATCCTAAGCTTTCGAACTGACAAACTTGCTCGAATCGAATGGGCTCTTTCCTCTACTCCTTTTTCATTCTTTGTGTCATTCTACAAATTTGATAAATTCCAAAAATAACTTTAAAAATCAAGTTTAAATCACTAAACTAAACTTCCAAAAGCACTAACTAAATTTCCCAAGCAATTTTCATAGATTTTTCTTCACTTTTCACCATGAATATTAAATTTTTGAAATCTTCCAAATGTGCTCAAAATATATGGTGAAAATCCAAAATTTTAGCATAGAAGTAAAGCTCTGACCATAAGTAACTTGGATCTAGCAAATCTCACCCGATTCCACCAAGAAATCTTCAATTTCCACTTGTCCTAGCCCTTAAAATTGCAATTTTAAGCTGGGGAAGACGATAGGTTGTGTAAAAAAAATGGTATTATTGGGCTTAAAATTCACTTTTAACAGTTCGTGATTCGGTTTTCTTGAATCGGCACTTAAGCGTGGGTAAGTGGCGCTTAGGTGCTTGCCTCTCGGGTTGGCTCATGCTTAAGCACGAGATGTGGCGCTTAGGCGCCAGTGCACATTTTTTGAAACTTTTAATTTTAAGTAAAATACACTATTAGCCTAAGTAACCACCCCTAAATGGTCTCATAGCACTTAAATGCTATTTTTACTTCCTATACTCTCCTCTCTCAAAATTCTCCATAATAATTAATTCAATTCGAGACTTAAAATAACACAAATTTTCATAAAAAAAACTTATATTAATTCACAAACGAGTACAAACACATTTAACACTTAGTTCTCTCTCCAAACAGTCTTAGATGAGAAAATTTTCCTAAGTACAAAACACTTAACACACATTTTATAATTAAACACATAAGTGACACAAACACTAAACATAATACATAAACACTAACATACTTAAAAACATGACTCCAAATACACAATTTCTAACACTTAACTTAATTCCACTCTTCATTAGAAGGAACGAATTCTTGTCTTTCATTAATCTCTCCAGGAATATAGAGTTGATAAAACGGATGGTGGTGACAAACTCTAATACTATCATCTTCGATCCATTTTTGTTTAATGAACATCGTCTTATCTGCTTCCTCTACATAAGTGGTATGGATGAATTGCATCTTAAGTTGCCACTCAATATGTTCTAGATGAGCATGCAATTCAAGCACCTTAATCTCTAATACAGATAAACTATTTTCCATCTTGTTGATCTTCTCAAATATCCCTTCAATGCTAACGGCTAAGAAGCCGTTATACATCTCCTGTGCACTTTGACTAATGAACTTCTTCCTCATGGCTTCTTCCTTCTTCTTTAAATCCATCTCCCATGAAGACATTTTCTCTAAATCTCTCTCTTTCTTAGAGTTTTAGGGCCAAAAATAATCTGGGGTGAAATTCCTTCACAAACCCCTTCTATTTATAAGCCTAATTCCCCCTCATAACTTCTAAGCACAACTAAAAACTGCCAAGACATGTTTATTCCAACTAAATTGCAGTTATACCTCCTAGAAATTGAAATTTTCACATGTGATTAAACTGCCATGCTTAAGCGCCAGTGCACATTTTTTTGCACCAGTCAACTTAACATCCAAATTCTCATTCTAACATGTCCAGGTTACTAAATAAAGTCTAAAAATCATTACCAGCACATAATAAACTCAAAAATACTACCCCATATTTTTTAATCAGACTCAAAACAACAATCAAAGCAAAAACACACTGATAACTAAGGGTTGACTCCCACAAAGCTTGGTTTTACGTCGTCAGCCCGATGTAAGCAGTGCTCATTCTGGTTGATCCAACATCATTCCATCATTATATTTATGATTATCCCCTATATAATAAGGTTTCACTCTATGCCCATTCACTTTAAAAATTTTCTCATAATTAGGATCTTTAATATCCTCAACTCCATAAGAATAAACTTTTATCACAACAAATGGGCCCATCCACCTGGACTTAAGTTTGCTTGGAAATAATCTTAACCTTGCATTATATAGCAAAACTTATAGCCCTGACTGAAAATTTTTAGTAAGAATCTTTCAATCATGCTACATTTTCATCTTTTCTTTATAAATCTTCCTGACTGAAAATTTTTAGCAAGAATCTTTTATCATGCCACATTTTCATCTTTTCCTTATAAATCTTAGCACTCTCATAAGGTTCATTCCTTATCTCTTCAAGCTCATTTAATTGTAACAATCTTTTCTCACCAGTATATTTTAAATTATTGAACTCTTTAATAGCCCAATATGCTTTATGCTCAAGTTCAACTGGTAAGTGACAAGCTTTCTTGAATATTAGCCTATATGGGGACATTCCTGTAGGAGTTCTATATGCAGTCCTATAAGCCCACAAAGGATAGTCAAGTTTGACTGACCAATCCATTTTTGTTGGATTCACGGATTTTTCCATAATTCTCTTAATTTTCTGATTAGATAATTCAGTCAAACCACTTGTTTGAGGATGATAAGCAGTAGCTATCCTATGATTTATATGATATTTCTTTAATAACTTCTCTATAATGGCATTTCTAAAATGACTTCTCCCATCAGTAATGATAACTCTTGGCATCCTAAATCCACAAAATATGTTCGTTTTCAAAAATTTTGTAACACTTTGAGCATCACATCGAGGTAAAGAAACAGCTTCTATCCATTTTGGGAAATGGAAAATGATCTTTCCTAGTGGCAAGATTTAATTTTCTATAATCAATGCATATTCACCACCCTGTAACTTGTCTAGTAGGTATTAACTCATTATGCTCATTCACAAGTACAATTACTCCTCCTTTCTTAGGAACACAGTGAATTGGACTAACCCATGCACTATCTGAAATAGGATAGATAATTCCAGCATCTAACCACTTAAAATTTCTTTCTTAACAACCTCTTTCATAACAGGATTTAATCTCCTTTGTGGATCAGCCCTGGGTTTATAGTTTTCTTCCAGATTAATTCTATACATATAAATTGAAGGATTAATTCCTTTAATATCAGAAATTGTCCATCCAAAGGCTTTCTTAAATTTTTTTAGAATTTTCATCAGCTTTTCTTCTTCTTCCTTTATTAACTTTGAGGAAATTATAAGAGGTAAAGTAGAGGAATCTCCTAAAAAAGCATATTTTAAATGTTTAGGAAGTAATTTCAACTCAAGTTTTGGAGGTTTTTCAATAGATGGACAAAATGATTTATTTTTGTCTATCGTGTCAAAAATTTCAAAACTTTCTTGAACATAACTTGATTCTTCCTTAAAAGGTTTACACATTGATCTAATTCCTCTTCTTGCTCGTGTTCTATATCTTTTTTTTCAGATTTTTCTTCATAAGTAGTCTTGAAATAGCATTTGCTCAGATATCTTATAACATCCATTCTATAGCATTCATCATCTTTACCTTTTGCAGGGTATTTCAATGTCTTGAAATGTTAAAAGTAACAGTTTGATGATTGACCGCATTGTTAATTTCCCTTTCTGCACATCTATCATTGCTCTTCCTGTGGCTAGGAAAGGTCTCCCCAAAATGATATGTATCTCTTTATCTTCCTCCATATCTAGCACAATGAAATCAACAAGAAAGATAAATTGATCCTCTCCTCAAAATGATAGGTATCTCTTTATCTTCCTCCATATCCAGTACAATGAAATCAACAGGAAAGATAAATTGATCCACTTTTACTAGGAAATCTTCTATAACTCCTTTAGGATAGGTTATTGAACGATCTACTAACTGCAGAGTTACAGTAGTAAAGTTTATTTCTCCTAATCCCAATCTTTTAAATATTGGTAATAGCATAAGGTTAATGCTTGCACATAAATCACATAAAGCTTTCTCATAAAATCTGTCTCCTATTGCACATGGAATTGTAAAGCTACCAGGATCTTTAAGCTTTTCGGGAAGTTTCTTCTGAATTATAGCACTGCACTCCTCTCTAAGTGCAACAGTCTCATTATCTTCAAACTTCTTTTTTCTGTTGAGAACATCCTTCATAAACTTTACATAGCTTGGCTTTTTTTTCTAAGGCTTCAGCAAATGGAATATTGATTATAAACATCTTAAATATTTTCAAAAATTTTGAAAATTGCTTATCCAACTTCTGCTGTCGAAGTCTTTGAGGAAATGGAGGTGGTGGTTTTTCTAAATCAATTTTCGGCAGAGAAATAGGTTTTTCAGAATCTTTCAGAGTGTCCTCTTTTGATTCTTCAATTTCTTCTCTCTCTACTTCAATCTCTTTTTTAATCCTACCTTCTGACTCTCTTCTGCTTCTAAGTTGTATGGCTTTAACTTTCCCTTTATTCTAATCTTTTAGATTTGATTCAATATTATTAGGAAGTGTTCCTTAGGATCTATTACTTAATGAACTTGCAATTTGCCCAAGTTGATTCTCATTTATTTCTAATTGCAGCTCCTTGACTTTGTAATTGATTACCCATTTGTAACATCACTTCTTCTATAGGCAACTTCTTATCCTTAAATTGTGTATTACTGTTGATACCTGGAGGATAAGTAGATCTATAATTATTATTCCCTTGGTTGTTCCAGTTTCCCAATGAGTTTACTTGGTTGTTCCCCCATTGCTGATTATTACCACCCGAATTGTTATTCCAGTTAAAGTTGGGATGGTTCTTCCAACCTGGGTTATAATAATTGGAATATGAGTTATTTTGTTTATTATTTATGGCATTCAAAGTTTTTATTGATGCTTGACAATCTATCATTTGGCCTAATGAATTCTCTTCAATCATGGAAATTGGTTGAGAAAAATTCATTCCAAATTGGTCTAACTTCCTTGAAATTGCAGCAGCTTGATTTGTTAACATAGTAAATGCATCAGTTTCATGAATATTGGTTACTTTCTTTGGATTCACACTCTTAGAAGGCCATTGAAAATTATTGATAGCCATCTCTTTAATTAAAGCATAAGCATCATGAAATGGTTTTGACATCATTGAACCACCAGCAGCGACGTCAATAATAGATCTAAGAGAACCAATTAATCCTTATAAAAAGTTTGAATTATTAACCAATCTGGTATATCATGGTCTGGACACTTTCTTAAGAGTTCTTTAAATTGTTCCCATGCTTCATAAATAAATTCCCCTTCAAACTGATTAAAAGATGTAATATCATTTCTAAGTTTCGCTGTTTTTTATGGTGGAAAATATTTAGCAAGGAATTTTTGTCCTAAATCACCCAAAGTTCTAATAGATCCAGGCGTTAATGAATTCAACCACATCTTAGCTTTATCCCTCAGTGAGAAAAAAAATTAATTAAGTCTTATGACATCATTTGAAACACCATTGTAATTAAATGTAGCACACAATTCTAGAAAATTGGCAAGATGTAAATTTGGATCTTCAGTTGATGATCCCCCAAACTGATTATTTGATACCATTTGGATAATAGCAGGTTTAAGCTCCAATGAATTAGCCACTAAAGTAGGTTTTTGAATACTACAATGAAGTTCATCTACAGTAGGGTTGACATAATCTCTCGAAGGTCTAAGCTCTTGATGAATTTCAACATTTTGATTATTTTGGTTTGTCATTTCTGTAAATTTTTTTTTATTTTTCAATATTTTAATTCTTTTTGGTTTTTTTGATTTTCTAATAGTTCTTTCTAATTCAGAATCGTAGGGCACTAGTCCTTCAGAACCTCAACTATGCATACACTAACATAAAATAAAATAAAATAAAACATACAAAATAAGATACAATATTTAAAGTTTAAATAAGACTTTCTAAAAAAAGAAATTTACTTAGTTTTATTTCTTTCGATCCCAGGGCAACGGCGCCAAGAACTTGATCCCAATTTTTTGTATATGTAAGGATTTATGAAGTTGACACCACTGCTGGAAGATTTTAATCCTCGGCAATGGCGCCAAAAACTTGATCCTGATTTTTTGTATATGTAAGGATTTATGAAGTTGACACCACTGCTTGATAATTTTAATCTATAACAACAGCGCCAAAAACTTGATCCCTAAATACTTAATGCTTATGCACAATATAACAATAGCATTGACGGTATTTTTCACTTATATTTCTTTATTTTGCAACAAAACTAAAAACTTGGTCCCGAAGAAAAATAAAGAATTTAACATTTTTGTTATTATTAATATATATTTAAATTGGGATACTACACAAGTATACGTATCGTTATCAAATAATATAGAACTTTTTTATTAAGACCTGAATAATAACCCGCAAAGAAGATTATGCAATATGCACTTTTTAGAAAGTTTTTCTATTTTTAAAAAGATAATTACTTAAACTAAAAATGAGTTTTACAGGAATTTAAAATTTAAATATTTTTGATATTTTTGATATTTTAACGAAACAGTAACGTAGGAATTTAAAATTAAAATATTTTTGGTATTTTTGATATTTTAAAGAAACAGTAAAAAGATAACAGAATTTAAAATGTAAATATTTTTGGTATTTTTGATTGTTTAACAAAACAGTAACAACTTAAAAAGATAACTAAAGTTTATGTAGAAGAAAAGTATTTAATACGAAAATGTTTTTCTTCTTATCATGAATTAGTAATCAGTATAGAAATTTTATTGTGGAAGTATGCAAATTGTGATGTGCCAATTAGGAGTAATAATATTCTTTACCCTTTACTAGAGATGATATAAAAAATATTGGCTAAT
The DNA here is from genome assembly GCA_002079205.1 of Phalaenopsis hybrid cultivar. Taxonomy (NCBI): domain Eukaryota; kingdom Viridiplantae; phylum Streptophyta; class Magnoliopsida; order Asparagales; family Orchidaceae; genus Phalaenopsis; species Phalaenopsis hybrid cultivar. The sequence goes on from JXCR01129160.1 coordinate 85,406, forward strand.
TTAAAGTTTGAATAGTTCTGAAGACCGGCTAGGCAGGGAAGATACTAGCTCTCACTCTAAAGTTCCCTTGATTCCCTCCACCTGGGGGCTAACATTCTTGTATCAGAACCTAAAACAATAAACCAAGTTGGGGGCTTTAACATGTCTCTTTAAAGTCCTCTAACTATACACCCATCAATGAATATTTCCCTATTTATTTGCACTTAATCATACAAATTACATTCTCATTCATACAACCTCATGTGATTCTTTCCAATTGTTGATTGAGACAATACCAGCCCGGTTCTTACAAGTTCTCACAACAAATTTTAACATCTGGATTGGTCAAATCAAGAAGTAAATGAAGTGCATGGATTTAAATCATCACAACTTATTCCAACATTAAAGATCAATACTCTCCACAACTTCCATCCAAAACTTAATCACTTATCATTTTAAGAAGAAATATAAATAAAACTACTCAGAATTCATGGAGAAAACAAAAGCACACTTTAGTTTAAAAGAAGAAATAATTGTCAAACCAATAATAAGTCTCAATTAAAACCAAAAGTAGTCTAAAACAAAAAGATAAAAACTTATCTCAAGTCCTCCACCAAACTCTTGAAGTTCCTTTAAATCTCTTCTCTTTTACAATCACTCAAAACAAAATAACAAAAAGGATAAAGTAAGGAAAAAGTTGTTCTTGAAAATCTCTCTGAACTAACTCCCTAGAAAAGAACTTTCAAAACTTGTCAATATTTTCAAAACTCACACTTTTTCGGACCTTTTCAAGACTCTTTTCTAAGTCCTCTCTTCTTTATTTTATAGTTTTCTAAGAGGTGTCTTGGGATCTCTTCAATATGTGTCTTGATTCAATGTATTTGCCCAAGAGATGCATCCTTTCATGATAATTTTCATCCACGGTGGTTACAACCACCTATTAAGCCAATGGGTGCCTCAAAACCCTCTTCGAAATTTGTGAAAACCGATTTTACTCATCTAGTAACTGCCACTGGCGCTTAAGCGCGGGGTCTGGGTGCTTAGACACAGCCTTCTCTGTTTAACCGGCGCTTAGGCGCCAAAACTCTTTTGCACAATTTTTCACATTTTTGCTCCAAATTTGATCCTTCTTCACTCCTTTAAGCATTTTTTTCCATTTTTACTTATATCTTCAAGAAATACACAAAAATACCTTCCATTAAAGCATAATATCTCAAAAATAGGTATAAAAATGTGCCTAAAAACACTATATATTTTAGGTGTATCAGACACTAATCCTCAAGCTTCTCCTTCCTCACTTTTTCTTCTTCTTCTTCTTCTTTTTTCTTTTTCTTTTTCTTTTCTTTTTCTTTTTCTTTTCTTTTNCTCGAGCTTTTCCTCCCTCACTTTTTCTTCTTATTTTTTTTTTATTTTCTTTTTCTTTTCTTTTTCTTTTCTTTTTCTTTTTCTTTTTTTTTAGGCAAGGATTACTATATCTGGATAGGCCTTTAATAATTTTGAATTATACTTTTCCTTTCTTAAANCTTTTTTCTTTTTTTAGGCAAGGATTACTATATCTGGATAGGCCTTTAATAATTTTGAATTATACTTTTCCTTTCTTAAAGCAAAGTCTTGATACAAAACTTTTACTTATAAATATAATAATAGCTTTAAAAATTATTTTTAATAATAGAAATTTAAGAATTAAAAATAAAAGTCTAAATTTCTAAAATTTTCAAAAATACAATGTTTCATACTAAAGATAGTTACTTATATTAATCATTTTCTACATAAAAACTTTTAACTTAAAGTTTTTCTTCATTACTCAAAAATTCAATTAAATTCTCTTACTCATTTCTAAAATCAAATTTTACTTCCCTAATATAACTTCATAGCATGATCAATTTTTCTTTTCAAATCAAATTCACTTGTAGTTCATTTGAGAATAAATAAAATTAAAATTTTGAAAATATTTTTCATCCCCCCCCAAACTTAAAGTTTTAACAGATTAAACAGTTTAGCATCAAATATATATAAGCAGAAATGAAAATTAAAATAACTGCTAATAGGAGTTTTTTATACCCTAATGATACAAGTATAAAACTAAAAATAGGAGTAAAATTAATTTTGATCAAATTTTCTTATATTTTCATTTCAAGTCAACAAGTAGAGATTCAATAGACTTCTAAACAGTGGGTATAAACATAAAAGGAAACTAACACACTAACTTGACTTCACAATCTCAACATTAAAACAAACTCACAAACATGATAAAAGAAAAATACAGGGTAGCAGTTTCTGAAATTTAATATTTAAGACCTAAGTTAGCAAAATTTTCATCTTTTCAAAAGACATAGAATTAAGTTAAGTTCTAAACTAACTATCACAAAACTCACAACAGTTACTATACCTTAGAATTTTAAAGTAAACTACTAACTAACACAAACATCATAATAACAATAAAATACAAAAGTCCAAAACACAATACATAGAACATATCATCACAAAGATGCAAATGTAGCAGTACCACACCACATAGTCCACAACATAAAAATAAACAACACATCACAAATCTCAAATCCAAAGAACATAGTTTAACACATATTACAAACATAAAAACCTTTCAATTCTACTCCTTGTCTTCTGAATCACTGCTATACCACTTTTCTACAGGCTCATAATCAGGATATTGAGGATATGGAGGAAAGTGCACTCTTGGGTCACCCCTAATTCAATTTTCCAAAGATTAGTGGAATTTTTCTTCATAATCACTCTTTCTCTTACTATGCCTATCAGTATGCTCTGCAAAATGCTCTAAATTCTGAACTTAATCAGCAGTAAAATTAATATGATCCATCATCCTTCGTAATAATTGATCTTGGGTCTCAATAGACTCACCTCTAGATTGAGAAGCACGTGAGGTAGATAGTCTAAATGTAGAAGTAGCAGAGGTATAAGTAGTAGACATCTCCATTCCATAAATCTTAGAAAATCCTCCTCTCTAGCCAAAAATAGAATGCTCAACGTAAGTATTCACATTCACCTTAGTGATGGGCTTTAGAGGTAACAACACTTCCTCCCAGCTATCATATTTAACTTCACCCTGCTCACACAAAGAAAAGATTAAGGAAGCAAATCTCAGACCTGCAGCAGTAACGGTAGTGGCATAACTGATGATAGTCTGATAAATCAAAGCTCCTATGTTGATGAGGTTTCCTTCCTCGATACAATAATTTAACGTCGCTCTCTCTCTCTGGTCACTTCACTGAGATGATTTGTTGGTAGCAGACGAGCAGAAATATAAAATAGTGTCAGGCCTTTGAAGTGCACAAAACTTTAAAGTTGGGAATTTGACTCTCCTCTCATTAGTGATCTTTCAAATTCCTCTTCCAATAGTCAAGTAAGAAATAATCTCATCTAACTTTGCTTCAGTCGGATTATAATTTGCATAAAAACATAACATATCAGGTGGCAGATGATAAAACAAGTTTATTACCTCCGGTGAAAAAGGTACCAACTTTCCTTGAATCATGACTCTATTATCTTTAGCCTTAGGGAGGTTTACATAGAACTCCCTAACAACAGAAATAAACGCCACAGCAGAGAAACAGCAGAATCGTTCCCACTATCGGCGAATGATCAAATCCTCTACGTCTCCACCTGGATTCCTAAAACACCACTCTTAAATTAGTTTCCGTGATCGAAACACATCCCTGTACCGATCCTGAGCCTTCGAACAAACAAATTTACTCGAATCGAAAGGGCTCTTTCCTTTGCTCCTCTTCATTCTTGGTGCCATTCTACAAATTTTATAAATTCCAAAAATAACTTCAAAAATCAAGTCTAAATTACTAAACTAAACTTCCAAAGTACAAACTACACTTCCCATGCAATTTCTATAGATCTTTTTCTCATTTTTTACCATGAATAGTGAATTTTCAAATTTCTCCAAATGTGCTCAAATACATAGAGTGAACATCCAATTTTTTTTGCGTAGAAGTAAAGCTCTTACTTCAAGGAACTTGGATCTAGCAAATTTTACTTGATTCCACCAAGAAATTTTCACTTTAGATGTGCCCTAGCCCTCAAAAATTGTGAACTTGAGAAATTGAAGGTGACGGTGGCGTTAAAATTGGTGATTTTTGGGCTAAAATTTCACTTTTAACCGTTTGCGATCTGGTTTTCATGAACCGGCGCTTAAGCGCTGGTAAATGGCGCTCAGGCGTCTGCCTCTTGGGTTGGCTCGTGCTTAAGAGCAAGATGTGCCGCTTAGGCACCAGGGCACGATTTTCAAAATTTTCAAATTAAAGTAAAATGAACTATTTGCCTAAGTAAACCACACCTAAATGGTCTCATAACAATTAAATGACTATTTTCAACTTTCTATAACTCCTCTCTCAAAATTCTCCATAATAACTATTTCAATTCTAGACTAAAAATAACACAATTTTTTACACAAACAAACTTATATTAATTCACAAACAAGTGCAAATACCTTTAAACACTTTATTCTCACTCCAACTATTCTTGGATGAGAAAATTTTCTTAAATACAAATAAATAACAATCATTTCACAATTAACACATATAAGAAGTCATAAATACTAAAAATAATACTTAAACACTAAACCACTTTGTCTGTGTTATTTTTGGTTGGAGGAGTTGCCCGTAAGAAGCTATGGGCCACAGGAATCAAAATCTCGTCGCCCGCTTCGGAAGGACATTTTAATTTACATATATATTTAGTTTTAGAAAAATATGAAATCAAATTGACCCCATATTCTTCATAGTTTAAATGAAAGAGCGCTGTACCTCAAATCCTGTATCTATCCCGAAGAATAAACACAAGACTTGAGGATGAGGCTCAATCAAATAAACTAATGAATATACGACATCCATTTAGTCTTCGAAACCTTTGTATTTACCGACAAGTTCCCCTATTTAATATAAAGCATTAAATAGAGTTTATATTAAGCTGGTTTCAGACATGCTTCCTAGAAGGGCAAGCCCCTATAGTTAATTAAATCTTAAATAACCAAAGTCACCTAAGAAGACTCTCGATAAAAATTTGGAAATATTATCTTCAAGGAGTTTCAAGGGGTAGGACTTTTCAATGAGATCGGACGTAGAGGTGCGAAAGGGGATTGGTTCAAATTTGGAATATTTTGTTGTAGAGTCCAAAGGAGGAAGAACTAGAGGGTGTCATGGATCCAGAGGAGAACCCCAGTGACTTCCCAAACTATCCTAATGTTTGGCTTCATTTCTGACGAGAAATATTTAGGTGTTTCCTTCTGTCAATTTTATTAGTTAGAGCTTACATTCGTAAGAAACTATCACACAAATAGCTTGAAAGATGTGAGGGTTTAGGTCTTGACGAACGACGACCTCGGAATCCTAAGACGAGTTAGGGCTTATATTGTATAGCAGGGTTGTACAAAGGCCTAAAGATAAGATGAGGATTTATGTTGCATAAGCAAGCAACCTCGAAGTCCTATGGCTTTGTTGCTTATATCTAAGGAAGGAAGATTGATTTAGCTGGGGAAGACAAGTTTTGTTGTTGAAGATGGTTGTGCTGCCCACCATGCTAGCTCCAAGCTCCTTGCCGTGACGAGTTTAAGTTTTCTAATGTGTCAAGTTATGATGTCAAATCAGGTAGCCCTATGGTTAAAGTTCTTTAAATTTTATGGGGGCAAGTTAAAGTTGATTAGAGCGACACCGGTTAGGATCCTAGGGTTCCCTCCTTCCGGCACCACTATTTTCTATTAGGTTCACTTAGTCCAAATGAACTTACTAAACACAACTTAATGAGTTCCATAATTTCATTTAGATCGTAGAAAGCCTCGTTAGCAACCGTAGGTTACCTCCTCCGAGGAATTCTCGATCATCCGATAGAGACATCTTGATTTAGTTGCAATTTGTAGTTTTTTGTGATGTTTGTGATTAAATTTTGAGTTGTTTTATATTTTGAATGTTGTGGAGGTGAATTTTATCTTGGTTGATTTTAGTTTTAATTTTGGTTTTGGTTTTGTGGAAATCCTGATAATTTTCGCTTTCATGTAGGGTGGCAACCTTGTTTAGCATGTAAGTTTGTATAAGCATAAAAGTATAAGAAAGTCGACGTTGAAAACTGTAAAAGCGTACCTGGGGAGTCTTCTCGTTCCACCACTTGAAACTTAAAAGGCATGTTAGGGCAGTTCATGTGAAACAGGGAAGTAAAATTTTGGTGACCTACCTAACCTTGTTCATATCTTGGTGGGTCTTTAGAAGTTTAATTAAGGATTATTTGTCAAGAAAAATATATTAAGTTTAGTAGATCTCTGAGGTATCCAACAGATCTAGAGAAAAAAGCAGGTCCGTGCTACTCTCTCACTGGCTGGTCAAAAATTCCGAGTTCTTTTAAACTTATTATGTTGCTTAATAATTCATCCTGTAAATACCCTTAGTGCTCAATGAATATTGGTGTCTCAATTATCCCTAAGAATAGAGTAATTATCACTTGTAATTTGATTTAAGAATTATGTGGGTGAAGACCCTTAAAGAGGCAAGTTTAAGATACTTAGCCAAATTTTGACTTTGGCTTGTAGTGTTTGAAAGATGTTTTAATTTTCAATGATGTTTACTTTTATAATCCTTATTTAAATGAAACTTGATTTAGCCTAAGTCACTACTAAGCCCTAAAGATTTTGGTGAGTGTCTTAGTCATTGCAAATGATATTGACTTATAAGTGATGGTGATGATTAAGAGCTGAAGAGGAAAATGAAATAGTAAATATAATCTCTAAAGAATTTTAAATTGTATTTAAAATTACTTTTTATTAAAAGTGTCATTGCTTTTGTGGGTCAAGTTCAGTTCTAACCTGATATTGACATGATCCAAAACTGTTTGAACTAAACCCAACTCAAATATTAAATGGGTCAGAAAAATCAAATCTTGACCTAACATGTCTTCAACTCGCTGACTTGAACACTACCAATTTAAAATAAGAAATAATAGCGATTTGGTCAAATTCGGGTCAATATTGGGTCAATTTTGGATTGACGTGTGGATTTTAAGTCAATTTCAGGTTAGCGTGTCATTTAAGGATTGGCGGGTTAATGCAGCCCGAAGAATTAAACGGGTTGGGATTGTTAACCCAAATCTATCAAAAAAAATTTCGGTTCAACCCATGCATGGCTTTTTTTTACCCCTAAATCTAGGATCATTTAATTGGTTAGACTCCCTAATTTATGTAATTTCAGGAAATTGCAAATTTATCATTTTTAATTAGAACAAATGAGGTTGGTTTCTACCAGTTAACCCCTTGTGTTCATACATCCAAATATTTTAATTAGAATCAAAGATTTCTCATTTCCCTTTCTGAAATTAGACCTAAATGTTAATTAAGGCTAAATTTCCAAAATTACACATTTTCCCCTAAGGCTCTATCACTTCAAAATTCATCAAATTTAATTCAAATGACTTTGGAATTTTTATTCTATCTCATTCATGGGTTAATTGAGACATCATAAAAGAAAATGTGATTTTTCAAAATTTCATTTATCTATATAATTATTTTTAATGCAAAAATAGGATTTTTAAAAGAAAATTCCTAACTTGACCAAGGTAAATCCTAATCCCTTAAAATTTTTACTAAAGGTATTCATCGACCAAAGAAGATTTTGGAACAAATTTCAAGATTTTTTTTAATTTAATTTGAATTTTAAGAATTATTTCAAGTTCTGGAGTGTTTATTAATTATAGAATATTTTGAATATGAAAAATTAAGTTTTATATTTTTATTAAATTTCTCTAATGTCAAGGGACACAGAGAAATAAATTTCACATTTTTTTGAATTTTCTTTGAATTATTGGAATTATTTTAGTAAAAAAACCATTTTTAGCCTTTAAAAATTATTTTAAGCTTCAAAATTAAATATCTTTATTTAGAAAATCAGGAAAAATAACACAATTCTTCCCAAGTGCTTAGGAAGCAATTTAGAACATTTCATGAATTTAATTATTTTTATGATTTTTATCATTTTTTTAATTATTTAAATATTTAAAAATAGGCTAAAAATCAAGTTTTTATTTTATTTTTATCCTAAATTTATTTTTATAAAATCCCTCTGATCACAGAGAGCTCCAAAAACCAAGTTTTATAATTTTTCAAGTTAAATTTTAATTATTAAGAATTATTTTAGTGCCAAAAATGTCATTTAAATTGAAAAATCAATTTAAGTTACCAAATGAACTCCAAATATTTTGAAATTTTTATGGGGATTCTATAGACTTTAAATTTTAGTGGAGATTAAAAATTAAGTCATTTAAATGTTTATGTTACCTAAAATTAATTTTCTTTATTTTTTAGAGTTGGTGAAGATTAAGTGCATTCTTAATGACTTAACTCATGAAATTATTTCCAAGGGGTCCTCTGGTCATAGTGAACCTTCCAAAATTTTCATGGAATTTTCTAAGAAACATGCTAATTATCATTATTAATTTATGCAAATATTATACATAAACTTTAAAATATGGATCTCTGTCTAGGGACCTCCTCTGAATTTGAAAAAATCAGAAGATGTTTCCTAAGATAGAGGCAACAACATGCTAAAATTTCAAGCCATGGTGATATTACTACATGCATGGAGAATCAAAAAATCCAAATTAGTGTTTAATTAATTAAAAATAAAATATGCATCAAATGGACTCTAAATCATTTCCACATTGTTCTCCTCTGTTCACTGAGCAAGAGAGTATTTTTATTTTATTTTTATGATTTTTCTACAACAAGATATGAATTTTTAAAGCTAGGGCTATTTCTTTAAATAAGAAAATCCTTTTTTTCTATTTAAACGCGCGGCGCTGACTGTATCCTTGGCAGCTCTGAAGGCACGCGTGACACACTCTGGTTGGACACCGCTATCCATGTAACCGTTGAATCGGCTCGCGGTTCATGTAAGGAAGCACTATTCGGCTCGATCTCCTCCGTCCATCCGATACACGAGCGATTGGACGGCTCCCTGTCATCATCCCCGATAGAGTGATCCTATGACCTTCCACACTAAAACCCTAAGATCTCAGCCTAGAATCAACCAAATCACCTTGGGTTTGATCCTATGGACACTTCTAAGTGAGAAGAACATATCCATACGGTAATCATACAACTAAATCAACCCTAATCAAATGGAGAATCAAAATAGGTTCAGGAGGAAGAGGAGATCAATACCTTGGCTCTGAGAAGTGAGCTTTGATCAGAGGTTCTTAGCACATTCGTTGGGGTCCAAGGAGGCTAAGGATTAAGCCTCTGACTATGGTGCAAAGCCTAAGTAGGAATTTGACCAAGCCCAATTTCAGGTGTTAGTCTAGAGCTATGCTAGGGGCTCTGTAGAAGGGGAATTTTATGGGGATTTTCCTTCTCTCACTGTGGTGAAGATATCGGTGAGTTTAATTTGATTTTTGTGGAGTGTAGGAGTGTAATGAGCTCTGTCCTGATTTTAGGCAGAGATTTAATCTCAAAATTGGGCTCCGACAATGGGATTCAAAGCAATGTGGTGGATAGATTGCACTGAGGATGTCTAAGAGAGGCTTTGGGATCAATTTGGGGAAGTCTCTCAAAGGAAATTTTACACACCTCCCATGGCTGTGGAGGTGAGTTTTTTATAAAAATGGCTAAGGGTTGGCTCTCAGGGCCAATGTTTGGGTGTATTGTGATGCTTAGGTGGAGGGCAGAGGAGCTCTATCATTTGATTTGAGTGAGGTGGCCTCTGGGTTTGATTTGGGTAAAGTTCAAGAGGAGGTGTCCATCAATTTTGGCTTCTCTGGTGACTAGGACGGCCGGCCATGGCAGGGGGACGTGGCTAGGAGCTCAGGGAACTCAGGGAAATATGTCATAGCAATTTATTGCAATGAGGTATTGTTTTGGCAAAGATATCTTAAGCCTAAGCAAAAATGAAAATCAAATCCCTTAATTTGAGGGACCCCTGGTCCATGGATCATCTAGCTTGGGTGGGTTAGATGTTTTTTGGCTCATTCTTAGGGTCCAACTAATGGTTGTGGTGGAGTTAATTTGATGGCTTTGGGGTGGTTAGGCTACATTTATTGCATGGGTCCAAGTGGGTGCAAATGACCAAAACTTGGGTTTGGGCTAGCCTAGCCATGTCAATTGGCCTAATTAATTGTTGTGTTTGGTTTAGGTGATTGTAAGGAACAATTTTGGTGAAGGATGGAAAGGTTTTGGAGTTCAATTGGGGGGGTCAATTTGAAGGATTTTGGAGATTTGGTCAATTTGGGCATGTTGGGCTAGACTTGAGTCTAGATTGGGTTAGCCTTGGGCTAAGTCCAAATTGATTGTTTAAAATGATCAATAGGAATGCCATGAAGAGTTTTCAACATGAATTGGGTGCCAATTTTGGGGTTAAGGCAATTAATTTGGTGAACTTTGGGGACATAGTCAATTTTGGGTAAAATTTGGGGCTTTTTTGGACTTCGGTTGAAATTAAGTGAAATTGAGGTTTCACCAAGGCCAATTGAAGGTCAATTTTGATGTCTAAGAATATTACTAAGAGTTTAAAACATAAATTTTGGCCAATTGAGTGGGCTATGGGTTCAATTTGGTGAGATTAGGTCATGTGCCCAAAATTGGGGGTTTGACCTATATCAAAATTGGGTTGAAAACATGAGCCAATTGAGCTTAGATTTGGTTTATTTTTGTCACATTGAGGGTGAATTTGAGTTTGGGATTGAAATTTGGTGAGATTGGGATCAAATTGATGGACATTTCAGGTAGATTTGGGGAAAAATGGGTCATTAAAAGGCAATTTGGGGGGCTTTGGTCAAAGATGGTCAATTTGGCCAAATTGGGTCATGTGGTGGTTGAGGAAAATGAAATTGGGAATATTTAGAAGGCTTTGGGAATTTTTGGGATTTTTTTGGAATTTTTGGAATTTTGGGCTAAGGAGGGGTATTTTGTAATATTGGTAAATTTTGGTGATTTTGGGTAGTTTAGGTGTTTTCAAGGTGTTTGAAATGATTTTTGAACCAATTTAGGTATTTTGGGTAAATTTGGGAATTTTGGGCAAATTTGGGGTCCCAAGGGTATCTAGATAATTTAGTTTAGTAGAGTTGGTGTGCCAACCACCATCAATAAGCCATGGACCAATGAAAACGCCATTTTGGGTCCTCTATGTAGTGGTCTTAGCTAAACCCTAGCCTAGGGCTAGTGGGTTTAGGGGCCACCTGCATTAGTCTCCCAAAAGTATCAAGGGACCAAAGCCTAGAAGTTTAAGTTTATGATTGGGATGATTGTGAGTGCAAGTATGTACCTTAAGCACTAGACTAACGCCCAAGGTCAAACCTAAGGTCCAGTATTCCTAAGGGTGACTCATCTTGAGTTCCCCCATAATGACCCCACCTACTAAGTGTTGGAGGTTAGGACCAATATGTGGAATTTCAAGTTGAGTAGAGAAGAGTTTGGAATTTCTGATGGTGAGGGTTCCTTTTCTAGTTTTCTAAGAATAGTCAATAGAAAAGTCCTATGGCTAGACTTAGGCTACTAAAGAGGAAAAAATAAACCTCAACCAAAAGTGAGGTCAACAAATGGACCCCCAATAGATGGTGCCTTTTCTAGTTTTCTAAGAATAGTCAATAGGAAAGTCCTATGGCTAGACCTTAGGCTTCATGTCTAGTTTTCTAAGAATAGTCAATAGGAAAATCCTATGGCTAGACCTTAGGCTACTAACTTTTTCTAGTTTTCTAAGAATAGTCAATAGGAAAATCCTATGGCTAGACCTTAGGCTACTAAACGGAAAAAACTAAACCTCAACCAAAAGTGAGGTCAACAAATGGACTCCCAATAGGTGTGATGTCTTGGGCAAGCACACCGCGCGTATTGGAGTTGAACGACAAGATCAACAACCAATATAAATTCCTATGTTAACAAACCTGGAAGTATGTGTAGGGTTGTGTGTTATTTGTTTCCGCTGGGGAAATTAGTGGGTGCATATTTGATCAAGTCAAGAAGTAAGGACTCTCACTAGGGATTGGAGAGTAGATTTTGAGTTATGAAATTCTAGAAATTTCTAGAGGATGGGAATCAGTATGTAAATACTGACCCCGAGGTGGGAATTGAAATTTAGATATCAATCCCGAAATAAAAGGGAGGGTCAAAATTTAGGTACCAACCTCAAACGGTGAGAATCAAAATTTGGGTACTGATTCAAAAATGAGAATTGAAATTTAGGTATCAGTCCTCAGGAAGAGAGTCAAAATTTAGGTATCGACCTCGAAAGGTGAGAATCATAATTTATGTATTGATTCAAAAATGAGAATTGAAATTTAGGTATCAATCCTCAGGAAGAGAGTCAAAATTTATGTATCGACCTTGAATATAGCAAATCAGAATTTAGGTACTGATTCGAAGATGTGAGAATTGAAATATAGGGACAATTCTCAGAAGAAAATGTCAGAATTTAGGTACCGAAATCGAATATGGTGAATTAAAAACATAGGACTGATTCAAATATGTGAGAATTGAAATATAGGGACAATTCGCAGAAGAGAATGTCAGAATTTAGGTACTAACCTCGAATATGGTGAATCAGAAACATAGGACTAATTCAAATATGTGAGAATTGAAATATAGGGACAATTCTCAGAAGAAAGTGTTAGAATTTAGGTACTGGCCTTGAATATAGTGAATCAGAAACATATGATTGATTCGAATATGTGAGAATTGAAATATAGAGAGAATTCTCAGAAGAGAGTGTCGAGATATAGGTATCAACCTCAAACATAGGACAGATTGGAATATGTGAGAATTGAAATATAGGGACATATCTCAAAAGAGAGTGTCAGAATTTAGGTACCGACCTGAAATATGGTGAATCAGAAACATATGACTGATTCAAATATGTGAGAATTGACATATAGGGACAATTCTTAGAAGAGAGTGTCAGAATTTAGGTACCGACCTCGAATATAGTGAATCAGAAACATAGGACTGATTCGAATATGTGAGAATTGAAATATAGAGACAATTCTCAAAAAAGAGTTTGTTGTGTTGAATTTGCAGAAATGTGTTACGTGAAAAGATTGATTTTGTTGAAAAAGATTTGTAGAGTTTTGTGGGGCTTTGTGCGGAATGTGAAATTTCGTGGGGATGTGAAGAGAGTTAATGCAGATAAATATGGTTGTGCAGTGTGCACAAAGAGTAAGAAACTCCAAAATCGAGAGAATCCATTCAAAAGATTCATTTTCTTTTCTTGTTAATTTTATCACATTTAATTTTTCAAAATATTTCTTTAAAATTTTAATTTTAGTTGGTTGATTTTCAAAAAGAAATTTGTTTTGTTGTTTGTTCATTTGTGATTATTTTTATTTGAGTTTTATTTTATTGTTAAAGGTTCGTTGTTTTGTTCTTCGTTCATTAAAATTCTAAATCAACGCATGGTTCATGGCTTCCATTCATCACACAGAAAAGGCACATTTCTGAGATAAATTTTCATTAATCTGCTCCAATCAAGATGTCACAATTAAACATAGGCTAATGCCTCAAAAAGTACAATATATAATCCATATCAAAGTACATCCAAAACATCTCATGCCGTGTATACATTGTAGGCTGAGTATGTTTGATACATATCATGTCACTGTAAAAAAAAGTGAACCCTATGAACATCTGTATCAGGTATGACGAGCTCCTGATCGAGCAGACCTTCTAAGTCATGCTCCAAGGCAAGAGTTCCCTTCACATGTACTTAGAGTTACAACCCCCTCATAGCTCGTACGGTAGCAGCTTTTCTAGTTTTGGGTCTGGCTGAAATCCATATAGTGCTTTGTTGTCGTCCATCCTACGGAAGGTTACAGATACCCTATGATATTGCACCCCTAGGATGCAGTGCTTGGCGACATCTGCCCTGTTTCCTTTCAGGACCAAAACTGAACCAACTGGCAGCGGAATCTATACAGCTCCTCTGAACTCGCCAGGGCCGACAATGTCAATTTATTTTCCAAATAATATATTGCTTCTGCTCATGAATGAGACCGTGTAGAAGGGCTTCACAAAATCGTGGTGGTCTATATGGGGAGGGATGCAATCACCCTCATCATAGATGTTGATGATGCAACTATTCAGGATGCAGATAGCTGACAATATGTTCCATCTGACCATCCTCTTGATCATCCACTTTATTATAGGAGGTAGTGGACCTAACCTTGTCATGTCTGAGGATCTCGGTGGATTTCCTTGTCTATAATTTGTAAAATTATAACAGCAGCCGCACTGAATGGTGATTCTCCTTTTCCTCTCATCCATTTCTTTGGCTCAGAGTATGTTCTTTCCATGAGAGGCCTGCTCGACCTCTATCCCTCAAGTCAAAGATGTAGTCAAGAATGCTTATTTTGTCACTTTCGAAGAAGGCCCTGGTATACAGCTCCAGGCCTTCCAGTATTTTGATGAATCTTCCTTGGACTGCCTCATAGAATTCAAATTCTCTTTTATTCACCTTGCTTATTTTATAGTACTCCATCGTGCTAGTAGTCGGCAACTCTCACAGGCATTCCTCCATCTAGACATTGGCAAGAACCCAAACTAGCACTGGCTCATCTGGAACATGTGATTCAGCATCTAAAGGGATGTACTACCCTGGACTCCATGGTATATACTCGTCTGTCCCCAGTGGGACGTATGGCTCATCCATCAGACAATCTGCGGTCTGAGACCCGTCAGTGGTGGAGGTAAACCCCTTCAATGTACTGTAGCGTTGTAGATGTAAGACATTGCAGTCTCGGCATTCTAAAAATGCCCCTTTGGCTGATGTCCCTGCAGGTATCTCGGCGTTGCATGTCGGGCAACCCGTGCATAAGGCATCTGAAGCTGAAGGTGTCTCTAGCTCTGTGATGAACCCCGGTTCTTCATCTATGGCGGGTAGGCTGGAAGAAGTCACTTTCATGTCTAGATCATAGATATTCCCCTCAGGAATATGGGTGAGTAAGTTGATTGCTTCCTTCTGACACTTGTGTTCTTCCCATAGAAAAGCCCTCTATTTTTTGCTGCTGTCATTTCTGCGTTGAGTCCTACGAAGCGAAGTGTCTGGCAGTAGTTCATTATTGGCTGCTACTAGGCCTCCGGCTAGTGTAGATATCATGGATGGCAGACGGCTGGGCCCCTCCCTCGGGTCCTGCTCTATCATCACGTTCTTTCCTTTATGTGATGTATTGTCTTTAGTGGCCACCCTCAGCAATGAAGGCAATCCCTCCTTTTCTCAGCAGCTGACTACTATCATCAGAGTACTTTTGTAGTCCATATCAACTTGGTTAAAGTCCATGTTGAAGTCTATGGTGCCTCCCTGTGGCTCTATTTCCTCATTCAGTACGAGGCTCCAGCCATCCTTGAAAGCAAATATCAACCTCTGTCCCGACATTTTTCTGTAGACGGCAAGAAAAATGTCAGTGGGTCGAAACTTGGCATGAACGAGAACAAAACAAAGTATTTATTAAAATAAATTTTAGTTTGTTTTGGTGAAGAGAATTGTTTATTTTATGTATGAATTTTGTTTAATTTAGTGGAATATTAAGTTCAAAAGTAGAAAGGAGAAAATTTGAAGTTTAAAATTTTTCTCAAAATTTTCAATATATTAAGGTTAATTACAAAATTTGGACCCAGTCATAGACATTTGGCCACATAGATAACCCCAAAACAATCAAAGTTTCAAAGTTTCAAAGCAAGCAAAGGCAATCGATATTAGGTTGCGTAATAGGTTTTCATGTATCGTCCATTTATTGGTAACTTGGGTCTTTTACCCTGGAAGTCCACTAACTGGTAGGCTCCTCTTATGTAGACCTTTTCAACGACAAATGGTCCCTCACAAGTTGGATCAAATTTTCCACTTATTTTGCGGCGTGCAAGAATAGGCCTTTTGAGCACAAGTACGAGGTCACCAACTTTGAATGTCCTTGGAGGGACCAATTTGTCATGGGCTTGTACCATCTTTGCTTGGTAAAGCTCCAAGTGTTGTTGCGCTTCTAGTCGTTTTCCCTCAAGACTTTCCAATTCTAGTCTAAGTTTTGTACTTTCTCCTGTTGTGAGTTGGTTGGCAACAGCAACTCTAAGAGACTGTGTCTGGATTTCTAGCAGTAGGACGGCCTCGGACCCGTACACGAGCATATACAGTGTACACTGAGTGGGAGTCCTAAAAGTCTTCCTGTAGGTCCACAAGTTTTCTAATTATTTATTGTGCCAATCCCTTTTGTTTTCATCCAGTGTTTTCTTTAAAATATGTACCAGTGCTTTGTTGAAGGCTTCAACCAGACCATTTGTTCTGGGATAGTAAATCGTAGAGTATCTCCAATCTATCCCGTGTCTTTTGATGAAATTATTGATTTTGGTGCTTTTGAAAGCTATCCCATTGTCAGAAATTATTCTTCGCGGTACTTCAAAACGATAAACAGTTTGGCTTCTGAAGAATTGCAGGACGTACTATGTCGTAACCTCACACAAAGGTACTGCCTCTGCCCATGTGGAGAAGTAATCTATAGCAGCAAGTATAAACCTGTGTCCTTTAGAAGCTGAAGGGTCTATCAGACCTATTATGTCCGTGCCCCAACACTTGAATGGCCACGAGGCAACAGTTGGATGTAGCACATTCGGAGGCTAGTGTAAGACCACCCCATGCACTTAGCATTGGTGACATTTTCTGGTTGTATCCATGCAATCAGACATCATTGTTGCCCAATAATATTCGAGTATTTTGATCTTCATTTTCATTTTTGGCCCTGACTAATGAGCGCCACACAGTCTGGCATGTACTTCTTTGACAATATTTTGTGCTTCGACTTTGTTCAAACACCGTAGCCACATCTGGTCGAATGATCTTCTGTCGAGAACGTTTCCCACCATAGCGTAAGACATGGCCCTTCTTGTGATATGATGTACTTCAGACTTGTCTTCTGTCAGCTTTCCAGTATGCAAATATTATATTAATGGCTTGCGCCAATCTTCAATGATGTTTGCAACTCTATTTATTGCTTCTTCTTTTCGAGCTTGTGTAAAGTTTCGAGGTCGATTGGAGACAAGACATATCTTCCTTGTATTGTTATTTCAATGGAATCCTTTGGGGGACATGGCATTTCCTTAACGAGTTTTGCTAGAGCGTCAGCATGGGCATTATCTCCCCTAGGAATCTGGTAGAAAGTCACATCGGGGATCTGCTCCAGCAGCTTCATTGTGTACTGATGGTATTCTGCTAATCTTGGTTTCAAAATTTTGTATTGTCCGGCAAATTGCTGGATGACGAGTTGAGAGTCACCATAAATGGCAATGTTTGTTATATCCATTGAGATTGTCACTTCCAACCCGGTGATTAAAGCTTCATATTGCTTCATTGTTGGTGCACGACTCTGTCAGGTGGTATGAGAACCTCAACATACCCTTATCTGGCTTGATAAAGATCAAACTGATCCTTTCTTTGCATGGTATAACTTTGTCTGATCCTTTGTCTTTTCTGGCTGACGAAGCGCTACCGAAGTACATTTTCCAATGTTGCGCACTAGAGAATTCAATTTATAGTATTTGCTCGTCTGGTAACTCATCATTGAGCGAGGACCTAGCTGGCAGTGGGTGTGCAGCGAGAAAGTATGCTAGTATCTGCCCCTTGATAGTACGGAGGGGAACAAAAGTTATATCAAATTGCAATAAGATCATTGAACATCTTGCTAAACGTCCGGAAAGTGTTGGTCAAGTCATCAAATATTGCAACGGAATAACTTTTGAGATTAGGGTAATCTTATGAAAAAGCATGAAATGTCTAAGCTTTTGAGCAGAAAAAATTAACGCCAGACAATGCTTCTCAATAGGTGGATATCTTATCGCCGTCGGTATTAGGCAACGACTCAAGTAGTAGAGTGTATTTTCTTTACCCTCATTATTGACTTGGGCTAACTGGGCTCCGAGAGAATCGTCTAAGGTCGCAGTATAAAGTATCAACAATTTCCCTGGGATAGGGGCTGTCAAAATAGGAGGTGTCATTAAATATTGTTTAACGTCCTCGAAAGCCCGCTGGCATTTCTCTTCCCAAACAAATTTGGCGCCATTTTTAATTAATGCCGAGAAAGGCTGACACTTACTTGAGAGATTTGAAATAAAGCGTCTCAGATATGCCAACTTCCCCTGGAAGGAATGTAGTTATTTTAAGGTTTTAGGAGGCATTTCCAAGATAGCTTTAATTTTATCCAGGTCGATCTTGATTCCCTGATGACGGACAATGAATCCCAGAAATTTACCGAAAGTAACGCCGAAGGCGCACTTTAAGGGATTCATTTTAAGGTCATATTGTCGTAACCGTTCGAACACGATCCTCAAATCTTACAAATGTTCTATTTTTTGTTTACTTTTGATGACCAAATCATCCACATAGCATCCTACTTGATTATGGATGAGGTTGTCAAAAATCTTTGTCATTGCATGCTGATATGTTGCTCCGGCGTTCTTTAGGTCGAACGACATCACTGTGTAGCAGAAAATTCCAATCGATGTTCTTAAGGCTGTAAGTGTTGCATCCTCGGGAGTCATCTTGATTTGTTTGTATCGCGACGATCCGTCCATGAAGGAGAAAATTTCATGTGTTGAACCAATATCCACCATCATTTCTAGAATTGGTAGTGGAAACTCGTCCTTTGGACATGCTTTGTTCAAATCCCTGAAGTCTACACAAACACAGATCTATCCATTTTTCTTCTTAACAGGTACAATGTTAGCTAACCACGTGGACTATTGTTCTTCTTTTACAAAGTTGGCGTCTATTAATTTTTTCACCTCAGTGATGACTTGTTGTTCTATTTCGAGGTGCATTCTCCTTGGAGCTTGTTTTATCGGGGTTATATTCTTGTCCACCTCAAGTTTATGAACTGCAACCTCTGCTAACAGCCCTGGCATTTCATCTTAGCTCCATGCGAAGAAATATTTGAATTTTTTAATAGTTTGATCAATTCTAAAGATTATTCTTCATTGAGTAGAGAACTTATAAATGTAGGTTGGGGTTGTTCTTCAGTCCCGAGGTTAATCTCTTTCAATTCATCAATGGTAGATTTAATTTCCTCCTCAAATTCTGGTGGAGCATCTTCTATTAGTTGATAAATAGATTCATCCTCTATATCGAGGCAATCCTCTTCTGACTAACTAGTAACAACTATGCAAAATTTAGAATCATCGACTGGTCCGACTATACAAAATCCAAGAGCCTCTTTTGAGTTGGGAGTTTGACTTTTAACATTCCATAATTTTTTAAAAGTTGAAATTTATCTTTTAGTATTTGTTTTGGTAAGCTTCCTTGTTGAATTAACTTTTGAACACAAGGCGAAAAGTAACCAAAAGACAGTTTCTTTAATTCATTAGGATCATCATCTAAATTTACATGTTTTTTAAGCTCAGTAGAGGTAGAAGCACAGTAAAATTTGATTGGCTTTGAACCAACACTACGGACTTCCTTGACCTCTAAACTCTCGACCTTTTTGAGGAAGAATCGGAGTAAGGGTCATAGCATTCACATAGTGGTTTATCCGATCATATATTGTTTCATATTCATTCTTCTCTATATCTTTTAAGGATATCTTGTACTGAGGTTTCTTCTATTTTATCATCATCATATCATGTTCAAAACTGTCTTCATTACCAATATTGATAGTTGGCGTAGTCCATTCAATGATTAAGTTGATTCTTCCTCATCCACGTCCTCGGCCTCAACCTCGGTTGTGCGAACTAAAAGAACCTCCACCAATTCATTGTAAGGGAGAGGTGGAAGATCATTGAAGAGGAGTTGAATGGCTTCCTCTTTGTGATTTTTCAAATCTTCATTTTTATTTGTGACAATTTTGTGAGAGAAGACAGTTTTCTTTGGAGGCGCGTAGTAGGCAGCACCTTCATGGAAACCAACTTCATGGACTGAAAATGGTTGTAAGTCTCCTTTGATGCAATTTTCTGGACCATCTTTGTAGTACTTGATGCATTGGTGTAAGTATGATGGAACCATGTTGATGATATGAAATTTAGCGCATTCTCATGAATCCATGGTTGACCCAGTAGAGCATTAAAAGAGGTCTCGGCATCGATGATATGAAATTTAGCGGTTGTCATGAGTTCTCCAACCTTTGTAAGTAATGTAATTGATCCAAGGGCTCTTTCTCCCTTTTGGTTGAATCCTCTTAACATCATTTTATTAGTTTTAAGCTCTTGATCTTCAATATCCAAATAGGCCAATGTCTGTAGGCTCATCAAGTTAAGAGATACTCCAAGATCAACTAAAACTTTGGACAACACAAATCTGCCGATGTTGACGGAGATGTAGAGTGGACGGTTGTGGTCGGTGGTTCCGAGCAGCAAGTCTTGATCTGTGAAGGTTACCCCAGGATGTTCTTTCAACGAACAAACTTCATCTGAGGATGTGTTGGCCAACTAAGCTAGGCAAATCTCTGGGTTAAGAAAAGTTGTGACCAGAGGCTCTCTCATTTCCTGTGACAGGATCAGAGCGCCGTAGATGCTTAATCAGGCCAGCAACTTCCTAAAATGAGCTAGCACATTGTAATCTACTTTGTATGATCCTCCAATTTTACCTTGATTATGTGGTTCTTCCACTGGTGGAGGCGGAGGTATCTCTTCTCGGGTCATTATTGGCTTTCCTTTATCTGTTGGAGCTATTCTTGGTGGTAACACTTTTTTGCTCCTTAAGTTAACTTCTGTGATTTCTTCTTCTTGAGCTACCATTGTTGAATCTTCCGGTGTTTCCCCTTCTTTGTCAAAAAGATCTAGGTTGATAGTAAACGGCGTACCATGGTGCTCGAGAATTGGCTCCTCGCTCCCGGTGCTGTCGTAAGCGGTGTCATTGATGTTTTCTTTGGACTTGACAACGAGTTCATCGGGCTCGAGTACGATTTGAGGATCATTTTGGGGATCGATATCAAATTTAGATTGGTCATAATCAGTTACGTTATCACTAGAAATAGTTAAAATGTAGTTGAAATCACAATCATTATATTCATAAGACCCCGGAGGGAAAAAAAGATAATCATACAAAGTTAGGGATTCGAGGATTTTCTTCTCCAAATTTGAGACAACTAATCTGGTAGAGGCGGCCCCTATCCTACCCCCCGTGCTATCAATCTTTGTAGTGATGCTTTTCTTCTTCTTCTTTGTCCTTGACGATGACGGATCTCCTGGCAAAACCTTCATCTCGGGCTTGGTATGCTGCAGACTCTGAATGGAGGCTTGTCATGAGGTAGACTGGATCTTGTTCAAAATTTTCTTCGATTATCTGCTCCAGACTTCATTCCATCCTTCTTCTCTGGTATATGCAAAAGATTGTTTTGATGGACCCTATATTTGATTGAGGACCCTCTTGAGTTCATCCCAAGTTGCACTCCATCCATTTGTTCCAGTATACAAATCAAGTGGGGAGATTAGCTCGGCTGAAATCATATTTATGGAACCCTTTTCAGTTTCTCTTAAATATTCTTTCGAGATTGTTATGTTCCCTTCTTTATGGTTCTTCTCGAGCCAATCCTTAAAGATGAAGTATCCCTCTATAGTGTGTCCGAGCAACCGGTGCTATGGACAATAATTTGGTTCATTTTTCCTGCCCACCTCTTCGGGCTTCTTCGGGTCTGGTAGTCTGAATTCCGACTTCTTCATCAGACTTCTGAATATTTTAGGTATAGCTTCATCTTTAAAAGAATACTCCATTTTACATCATTCTGACAGGGACATTTACGTATACCTTGTCTGAGGTGATCCTTCTTGAGGCGGTCGCTGGTTAGATTGACTACTCTGTTTCTGAGCATACTGTGATGAAAACTGGCGAAGACCTTCTGCATATATCTTCATCGACTGCTTTCCTTTGAAGATGGTCACTACTACTCCTGATTTCTTTTCGAACACTCTGTTCACCTTAGCCTTTTCATGTGGCTCCATGTGTTTTATTTCTTCTTGAAGACTGCTGGCTTTACGGAGTAGCTTCTCGAAGGATTTGATGGTGAGTCCCTTAAGCATGAAAGCTACTGGCCCATGTATGCTTTAAGTAGAATTTCAATTGCTTGGTGTTCCTATAGCTGAGGTTCACATTTCATGCTAAGGTTTCTCCACCTCAAAATATAATCTGTCAAGGTTTCTATATGCTTTTGTTTTTCCATCATGAGCTCTCCAATAGCACATGATGTTGCGTCCCGGTGAATCTTTTCACAAACAACTGTTCCAACTCAAAAAATGTTTTAACTGGCCCATTGGGCAAGTCAGCGTACCAGTCAAAAGCAATTCTTGACAAGCTGCTAACTAATTGCTGGAAGATTAGAGCTTCACTATTCATCATGTTGCCACAGCTGGCTCGAAAATGTGCTATATGCTGTTTGGGATTCCCAGTCCCATCAAATATCTTGAAGTTTAGGGCCACAAAACCCTTTGGGAAAGGCACGACATTGAATTCCTCTGGGTAAGGTCTACCCTTTAAAATTAATTCACCATCCTTAGACTGGAGGATAGCCTCATCTTGTTCCACTTGTTCAATCATTTGCTTGAATTCCTTTTCTAGTATATCACCTGATGGAGAATCCTTTCTATGTTGCTTGTTTCTGTTTGCTTAAGCAACCTATCTTCTTTCATCTGTGATGTGTATGATCTTCGGCTGATTGATCTCTGGAGAAGCCAATTGCAGCGCTTGTGATTGCCCCTAAATAGTGGCCATGGTGGTCATGGCTGCAACCATTTCTTCTATTCTTTTCTCCAGTAGGCTAACTTGTTCATCCCTTAGGAGGATAGCCCTACGTAGCTCATGTAAGGCATTCTCTTCGGTGTAAGGTTGATCCTCGCACGTAGATATGGCAGCTCTTGTTTCAATTACATGGACATCAATGAAATCTTCCTCCAAGTAATCATTGTAATCAAAATTTTCATCGTTACTATCAATGAAGACTCCGTGCTCTCAAGCTAACTCAGAAATCTCGATCTTGAGCTTCTCAACTTTTTCTTCAATTATCGATTCATTAATCGCTTTAAGATCTGGAGGACCCTGATAGAACTCCTCTTCTTGTTCCTCCATCTCGCTGGCGATTGTTGTGACGATGTCAAATATTTCAGACCTTGGCTTCATTCCATGTTCTTATCTCGCGGGCTCACCGGACTGTATCGATGCAGCAATCTTGGGTACCCATACCTTTTTCTTTTTCGACGATGATGTCTTAGGATGGAGTATCTTAGTTGAAACATTAGTATGTCGAGTGAAAGTATGCTCCCCGTGGTGTAGACCGACGACAGTGTCAGGTAATCATCATGTCTTTGCCTTTGGGATTGTAGGAATGTCTCTATAATGGGTGACATGTAAGATTTTCGGACCCAGTCTCAACTTAACCGGTCGACGACCTGTGGTCCTAGTGGCAGTATAATCAGTAATAATTACTGCGGTATCAACTCTGTTCCCTAAACGGAACCAAACGGGGATGTGATTAGGTGGCACTCCAGTTATCTTGTGAGACTGTCTGGCGGACTTGACGTTCTTCAAAATTTCCTTCTTCATGCGAGGGGAAATTGCACGTCCCGCTCGTTTAATTAACTCGCTAATTGAACATCCTTCTTTTGCAGCTAGCCTTTTGAAAGCTGGACTAACTCGAGTGATAGGAGTGCACTTCTTTCTCTCCTCACCAAGTCCATGAAGTGGAGGTAATGCGGCGGTGATTTTCTAGATACTCTCGTTACCATCGGTATCCGTCAGAGGATGGAATCTACTCCCTCATAGGAGTAGAAAAAATTTTGATAATCCTTCTACATCTTGATGAGGCTCCTCCTCAACGGGTGTCTTTTCAGGAGCCAGGGATTTGATGGCCCTCCGAACCCTTCTGTTACAGTTCCTTTTTTGGGTTCAGGCCAGTGGTACAGTCTTTGAGCTTGATCTGATTTCAAACACGGGTGGTGGGACAGTCAATCCCTCAGTCAGATTCTCAATAATCATTACTTCTTTCCCCTTAGCAACAGCGGGGATAGCAGGTTTGGCGGGTGTCGTGACAACAGTAGTTTTGGCCTTCTTGCAGATAGGGAGGTCTTGAAGGCAGTTCAGGTTGAATTTTGCAGACAGTTCATGTATTTCTGGAGCAGCAATCTTCATCACTACAAACGAGGCTTTCCCGAGAATGACCTCTAGATCTTCAAATCCGGCTCCAAATTTGATGGTAGGAGCGAGGTTACAGGCTTTGTGGCTTGTTGGAAGGTTGCAGAAAAAGGTCAGTGTTGGGTAGGTCATTGCAGCAAGCTTTAAAACAGAAAGTTTTTGGGTTAGCTATATGGCCAAAACCTCATATTTTTTAGTGCAAGCACTGAAAGTAGAGGTTGATCTGTAGACCGGGCGGGTCTTAATTTATGGGTATTTTAAAAAAAATTTTAAGAAAAATCAAGAGGTGGAAAATTTAATTAATATAAGAAAATTTTAAAGTGTGCACAGCACAACACAATTTGGCTTAATTTGCAGAATAGCAAATCAAATTTGGAAAGGAGATGCCCAAATTTGATAAAGTGTTTTAGGACCCAGTGCGGGACCCATTTGGTGACAGACAATGCCCAAGTGGAATGTTGACCTCACTTTTGGTTGAGGTTTAGTTTTTCCTCTTTTGTAGCCTAAGGTCTAGCCATAAGACTTTCCTATTGACTATTCTTAGAAAACTAGACAAGGAATTCACCACTAGAAATTCCAAACTCTTCTCTACTCAACTTGAAATTCCACATGTTGGTCTCAACCTCTAAGGTCTAGCCATAGGACTTTCCTGTTGACTATTCCTAGAAAACTAGAAAAGGAACCCTCACCAAGGTCTAGCCATAGGACTTTCTTATTGACTATTCTTAGAAAACTAGACAAGGAACCCTCACCATTGATTTTACCCTCTTCTCTACTCAACTTGAAGTTCCACATGTTGGTCTCAACCTCTAAGTACTTTACTAGGTGGGATCACTATGGGAGAAACTCAAGATGAGTCACCCTTAAGACTGTTGAGCCTTAAGGTTAACCCTATGTGTTGGTCTAGAGCTAAGGCATTCACTACACTCACTACACTTATATACACCCACATTCACTCACAGCCCTAAACTCAAATTTCTAGCCTCGAGCCCTTGATCTTTTGGGATACTCATATAGATGGTCCCCTAAACCTACTAGCCCTAGGGCTATGGTTTGGCTAAGACCACTATGTAGAGGACCCAAAATGGGGTTTTGATTGGTCCATGGCTTGTTGGTGATGATTGGTACCTCAACTATACCAAAATACCCATCTTGGCCTTTTGTCCTTAAAACACCCCCAAATTACCAAAATATCCCTCTTGGACCCAAAATTCCAAAAATTCCCAGAAAATACCAATAAATCCTAAATATTTCCAATTTCATTTCTCTCAACTACCACATGACCTAATTTGGTCAATTTGACCATCTTTAACCAAAACCCCCAAATTTACCTTCAAAGGCCCAATTTCCCCACATCCAATTCAAATGTCCATCAATTTTACCTCAATTTGACCTCAATTTCAATCCTAAACTCAAATTTAGTTTTGGTTAAAGCCTAAAATCAAACTCAAATTCACTTTTGCATCAAATTAAACCAAATCCAAGCACAATTGGTCCATGATTTGAACTCAATTTTGAGTTAGGTTAAAGCCCCAATTTTGACCATATGACCTAATCTCACCAAATTGAACCCATAGTCTAGTCAATTGGCCTAATTATTGTTTAAAAATCTTGATAACATTCTTATACATCAAAATCAACCATCAATTGACCTTGGTGAAGCCTCATATCCATTTGATTTTGGCCTAAATCCAAAATTCCAAAATTTAGCCCCAAATTGGCTAAGTCCCCAAATTTCGCCTGATTGATTGCCTTAACCCCTAAATTGGCATCAAATTCATGTTTAAAACTCTTCATGAGGTTCATATTGACCTTTTTCAACAATCAATTTGGACTTAGCCCAAGGCTAACCCAAGTTAGACCCAAGCCTAGCCCAACATGACCAAATTGATTAAAGTTCAAGATTCCATCAAATTGACCCTTCAATTGAACTCAAACCCACTTCCATCCTTTACCAAAGTTGTTCCTTATGATCATCTACACCAAATGAAACAATTAATTGGGCCAATTGACATGGCTAGCCTAGCCCAAACCCAAGTTTTGGTCATTTGCACCGACTTGGACCCATGCACTAAATGTGACCTAACCAC